>NNCF01126984.1:367405-382513 GCA_002313205.1 Laupala kohalensis
AAAGTAGCCTCAGAATTTCGGAACTGGAAACATTTTTTTAAAGAATTTTATCTGTTCGCTATAATTATGATTGTATCTGTAAAGGAATATTATAAATCAAAAAGTAAGATTGTCAAAATTAATAAAATTAAATAAAAGAAATCTCTTTTTTCAATACAGATTAATTATTGTTTCAGTTCCAATTACTTGTTCTTATATTAATTTATAAAATATTATTTCAGCAAAATTCATTAGTTATACTGAAAATGTCATAAATTGTACTGGGGGGAGGGGGGGAAATTGCGACTTTTCATCTCCTTATTTTATCTGGTAGACCTGAATTAAACCGTTTTCGTGGGTCGCGTTGTTTCGACAAATCCGAGGAAGGCATCACACACACACGCGCCTCCGTTAGTCGCAACGCCTCCGAATCCCACATTCACTTGTGCTAAGCCGCCAAGAACAACGGTGGCACAGAAATACCGGCCCAAAAAGTCTCTCGAGCAAAACTCACTTCAGTCGTCTGCCAACGAGATGGGGAAACACCTCAGGGAACCAACGTAGAGATAGAACGTGTATCTCGATGTTACACGCTATAGATTGGAATTGTTTTCATCTACGAGTGCTTAATTATTCGTATTGAGAAGTATTGAAGTAATCATATATTTGTTCTCAATGTTATCGAGGCAACACAGCGTGGTTTCAGGTAAATAAACTTAGACCTGTCTGCATCATCTCAATAGTTATCTAGCCTCTATCCCGTGCGGTTTTCTAGGAATTCTATACCAATGAGTGTGGGGAATGAGTTACATAATTTTTTATAAAAAATATTCATTAATTGGTATTTTGAAAATGGACGACAGATGTCATCCACTCGACCTCTGTGGTTCCATTCGGAAGCGAACAATTTCGTAAGAATTTTAATTGTTGTTAATTATTGAACAAGCAATTAATGCATGAAAAATTGTATGAGTAATATTCTTAAGATTCTTATTAATTCGACAATGGTAATAAAAATTGGAATAATAATAATAATAATAATAATAATAAGGAAACCTACGTTATATCTCTTTAATAACAGCAAGAAGCTCCCCCACGCCAGTCTGGTGTCTCGTCAACTGCAGAGGCTATAACCCCCCCCCCCCCCACCACCACCACCATTGGACCTGAACTCTTACCAGACAAATAAAAGTTTATAAATGGCATAATTTGTAAAAGTGTTACCAGATTAATAATTGTTATTAGTTATATTTGTTATTTTTTTAAATAATACTATGTTAATAACTTTAATATATAATTGATATAAATAATACCAGATTGTTAATTATTTATTTGACGCTTTTTATTTAAAGGTAATATTTACAAAATTTGTGTTGTAAAACCATAATTTTTAAACAAAAATGGTCCCCGGTTAGCCCCCGTCCCCCCTTGATTACGGTCGTCAACTGTATCCTTACTATCTCTGGAGTGTCGTAGCACCGTATTCTCCTTTCTCTCCGCGTGGAGCGCTGCGCCGCGAAGTTCGATCATTGGGAGTGATCGCCAATGGCTACGACGACGACCTCCGTGGTGGGGGAACACCTTGCATCACCACATTCACAGGCAAATGAACTCACCGACCGGTCAGCAGCAGCAACCGCCGCCGCCTCCGTCGTCGTCACCGCTCTCACGCCGCCGGGAGGTCTCGAGTTCGTTCCCCCGACAGCATAGCCTCGGTGGCCACGACTCAGCAGACCCTGGTTCGTTACCCGCCGCGGAGGGGTAGGAAGGAAGGAAAGCATTGTAGCCGGTTTCACTGAGAACACTCGTCTTCTTCGTCTTCCGAGAGGGTTTGTCGGTTGGGAAAATACCGGAAGAATATTTTTGATGCGCGTAAAAATAGTGTTATTCTAAAATCCGATTCGTTTCACCAGTCGAGTTTTCCTCGTCCCTACATCCTCATCCTCATTCCTCATCCCTACCCCCTATATAATTGCTTCATTGTCAATTTTTGCGATTTCTGGACTTTTGTAGAAGTTAGAAATATTTACACAAATAAGGATATCTTGCGTTTGTGCCAAGTAAAACAATTTTTTTGTTATGCCAACGCTTCGATATATTTTATATCTTCTTCTTCGTCTTCTTCTTCAGGGCTAACAATTCTTAAACATGATTACTCTGTTCATATCTTCCCATACCAATCCTGCAATCCTCCTCCTCCAGAACACACAACCATTTCTTCGCATCTACACTCATCCTTCCAACTAGCAAGCAATACTTCGTCTCAAACATATCGAAGCGTTGCCATTACGCGAGATATCCTTATTTGTGCAACACGGAGGCTGAAATATGATCAAAGAAATGTTTATTAACTTTATTAACACGGGGACAGCTGCAAACGTTCAGCAACACTTCGCTAACTTGAAAGAGCTCCATAAAGTGGTACGTGGATAAAAATGAATTTCTTCCCCACAATATCCAATTAAGACGACGTAACCAGTTCCATCGATGTGTCCAATGTAAATAAGGAAACGTAAAGAACATCTGGATGACACGCAGCCATCACTCATCCTCACATGTGGAACATGTTTTCCTTGTTCCTGCTGCGACCGGGATCTCAACCAGCGCCCTCCGGCGGCTTCAGTTTCCTGCTTCGGCGAAAGGGAGTTGGTTTCTCGCTTTTGCTTCTTCCCTTACTACCTCCCCAAGGTGACCGAGTGAGTAGTCCCCTTCGGGAACCCAACCGGGGACTCCCGCACCCATTGAGATCTGAACCGGAGACTCCGTCCGTCGACGCTTCGCCCTTGCAGGTTCCTGCTTCCGAGGAGGAACTTCCTACTGCTTCCTTCCCTTCTGCTGCTACTGCTGGACTCAAGAATCGAACCGCCGACCCCTTCAACTGGTGGCAGCGTACAACTTTTCCGCGCTTTTCAAGAGAATTTTCGATTCCATAAAGAGGAAGTAATGTGTCTGTCTGTCCGTCCGTCCGACCGTCGGGTGGAGGCCGCTTTCCGGTCGGACTGGATTCGTCCTCATCGGCGCGAACCGGTTTGCCAGCACAGACACGTTCGGATGCGCTCGCTGATTATGTGATAACGAAAAACCCGAGTGCGAGTTGCGGTCTACTCAGATTAATTAGTAAATACGATTAACTGAAACCTACGATCTCCCTACAAAAGTAAATTCCGAAAGTTGTTCTTACGACAGGTTTATGACGAAGGTTGTATTTTCTTTTCAAATGTTTTCCTGCGAATGTTCGAATTGAAATCGTATTCAGGATTCTTGATCACAGATATGATATACTCACGTTCGTCAGGGTTCGGTCCAATGAATAAAATAGTTTATAAACATGCCGACATTTCGTTGGAATGAAAACCATCTGCGCTTTGACGACATTAACTATTTTATTATGTTTTATTACCGCCCAGAAATGAAAACTTTTTGTTTGTAATGAGATAAAACACAAGATCTCTTTCAGTGTAAAACCATGTCCCAATTTCATCGAAAGTTTGGAAAGAAACCTGTATGACCCAAAGGATATGTGAGACCCAAAGGATTGTATCTAATGCTTAAAGCTAGAAATCTCTTAGATTACGGTGAACCTCACTGCCAGGTAACAGATTAATCATGTTACGTCGAATGAAAATGGGAGACGGGACCTGGATTCGAACCCGGGACCTTGAGCTCTACGCGCTCATACGCCTACCAACTGCGCCATCCCGTTCGCCTCTCGGGCCCGTCTANGGATGGCGCAGTTGGTATGCGCATGAGCGCGTAGAGCTCAAGGTCCCGGGTTCGAATCCCGGTCCCGTCTCCCATTTTCATTCGACGTAACATGATTAATCTGGTTAAAGCTACTTACGAATTCTCAAGAATCAGTCCTGGGCAGTACCCACTCCATTCGGCAAAGAATACTCACCTGGAAAAGAGAACAGTCAGTCAATTACGAATATTAACAAAAACAGTATCATATCAAAACATCCATTCTAACTGTTAATGTAGAATACAAAAGAAGAATATAATAATAGAATATATTCATCCCTAAATTGGAAAGCACATAAATATCATTGTAGTGACAGAAATCAATCTACTCTCATAAATATAATTTCAAAAAGTTTCCAGTATACGCACATAATTTTGATATTCGTAACTTGTTTGATAAATCGCATGAAAGCATGGCTTGGTATTTATAGCGTTCACTTGATTCCTTGTTCATGTGTGAGAGGATATCGCTGTGTTTTTAACCAACCATTCTTGTGTTCTTTTAATCGTTTTGTTACCTTTTCTGGAATTTTTAGTACGTCAGAAACCGTCTAATTATAAATAACACGCACAATTCAATTGAAAACGTAATTGTTATATTTTTTTATTTTTTTTAAATTTTGAGAACACGCTCTGCGAAAAAATATTAGTTTTCATATGATTTCGGATAATGAAAAGGATCTTGATTCCTCATATACTTTATCACGCCGTTGTCATAGTACTCTTGATTAAATTCCTTTTTTTCATGCATATTGTTTTTGGTCCTCTTTATTTATAATAGTCTATTTCTTACTGTATGCAACTTGGCCCGTTTTTCTACGTTTTCCGTGAAACCCCATCGTGACTCGAGGTCTTCTCAAGTTTTCCTTTGGGTAGCGGCGGATTTTCCATGGACAGGAATATCATTAACTCTTTTGTTATTATCTCGAATTTTTAGTGTACATCATATCTGCAATTCATTTTGGAATAATAATAATAATAATAGATATAATACCAAAAATTATTAAATAATTTCTTATATTAATATTAAATCCACCACTGCCCTTGGACCGTGCATCGGAATTGATGGGATGGTCCCTTGCTTGTTTCCGGAGAGTAACTTAGTTTATTGCCCCCCCCCCCCACNATCAATTTTTATAATTAAGTTTATTTCTATTATTTATTTATTTTTTTAAATATATTATTTTTCTTTGGAATATTGTCCTTGAAAATCTCTTAGATAATTACTGCGGAGTAATCAGAGGACAGAGATGGATTTCTGATCCTAACGAGACATATATTTTCCTAAGCGTCACAACCGGTCGCATGTGTAATGCCTGTCCGTCTTCCACCCCTCGCAACTGACACGACCCTTCACGAAGCAGACTCTTGACTCTTTCAGCTAAAATGGCAATTTTTCTAAGAATTGTGATCTTCCTAGGGCAGAAACGGTCGCTTCTGGGGACAAACGCACTAGAACCCGTTGTGCATGTTGGGGGACGGTTCTAGCTCAACGTATCGCGTTTGTCTATATCTAGAACAGCTCAACTTATCTTAACCCGCGGGCCATTTGCTATACACTTTCAATTGATCGGGCAGGTGGGCAGGTGGGGACCGGAATGCGATTTGGCAAAATGTTGCCCAATGAATAAAATTAATGGGTCATATTTATTTAGTTGTGAGGCGATACTTCGATTCTCATCAACAATTTATATTTTTTCAAGGCGGAAACATTAAACAGTATATGTCTTTATTTCTTGGTGATCGCGATTAAATGTGTAGGGCTGTATGCAACTATTCGTCTCTTAATAGTATAGGAAGTCGTATTCCAGAAATTTTAATTAACGAGTTGTGTCCCAGTTGACAAAAAAATAAATTCTGTGAATTTTCTTACATTGAGCAATTTATGTCTACATTTTTGTGTCAATTATATTTCGTGTTATTTAATTTGAATGAAATGTTTTTACAAAAGCTTTTCTTCTTTACAGGTGAGTATCTCTTCTCCTTGAACCCGTGATACACTAATTTTGGTGAGTTACGTCTTTTGAATTAAGGTTTAAGTATTTTAAAATATTCTTTTTGTGAAACGAGTTGTAAATTAATGTTTCCTTCCAATTCAACGAATTTGTTTTCCTCCTGTTCACTTCTGCTGCTCCGTTTATGATTATCACCTTTTCATACTAAAAACAACTTTTAAATACTTTGGCAAAAATAAAAACAACTTTGCCAAAAAGGATTATATCATTCGGGAATCGTTCTATATAATTCCTTGCCCAAGAATATAAACGATATTATGAAATTGAATCTCTTCAAATCCGAGAATAAAAGCTACCTCCTGCACCAGTGTTTCTACAATATAAAAGAATTTATTGATTTAATAAAAGTTAAATCCGCCATGTACTTTATCACGCCATTGCTGTAGTACTTTTAAAATAACTTGTAACAATTTCAAAAACTATTTTCTTGCATGATTGTGCTGTCTTATGATACATATTAATTTAGTTTTATGTGTACTCAACAGTGGCAAGATTGTGTACATTAATTCTGTAGCCCCAACCTGACCCGGGTTTTTCTCCGTTTTTCCTTCGGGTAGAGGCGGATTTCTTATACAGGTTCTCTAGGCTTTTGTCTAGGGGTGCCGTTATTGGAACAATAAATCGTGATCTTAGTGTTATTTCAATTCTTATAATTTGTAAACATTATACTCAGAATAATCTATAGTTCGATAATAATTCGTACATGTAAAAGAAATTTTTATCTTATCTAGGAATTTTTGCTGAAATTTTTGAATCCGCCTCTGCCTCAAGGCCCTTGATCGGAATTGATGGGATGGTCCCTTGCTTGCTTCCGGAGAGTAAATTGGTTTATTGTCTTCCACGTGACCGAACGCAGTTTGTACTGCTTTTTTTGCCGATGTATTTATATAAATAGTTAACAAATACTTTGCTTTGGAATGCCAATTTGGCCTGCTGGAAAATTGAATAATATTCAATGTCAGCATAATTTCGTATTGCGAAGGTTAAGAACGTTATTAGTAGATATATATTTTTATTAGTAATATTAAAATAAAAAGTTTTCATATTATGATGTATGAGGGGGTAATTCCGAACATAACATTTTACTTTCTCTCGCCTGACGTGCCACGTTAAATATTAATTCTGACTATATATTTATAATACATAAGTTCTGCCCCCAACGTTTGATGAAAAATTAAAGATCTACGAGACAACAGTCCTGAGCACATTATTATACTCCTCTGAATATTGGACCATACTTGAAATCCATGTGAAAAAACTAAATCATTTTCACATAAAATGTCTCAAAACTGTACTTAAAATCAAGTGGACAGATTTTGTTGCAAATGAAGAGGTACTAAAGAGATCGGAAATGTTATCAGTTGACAGTTTTATACGCATGCGCAGACTCAGGTGGGCGGGACATGTGAGTCGCGTGGACAAAGACAGAGTACCACTGCAGGTAGCCTTTTCAGAACTGGTTGAGGGCAGAAGAAACCAAAATGCCGCTGGATGGATGTCCTAAAGGAAGATCTAAAGAAACTAGGAATAAACACAGCTAACTGGAGAGATCTTGCTTCAAACAGAAACCAATGGAGAGATAACACCGTAAATAAGGTTATAAATTTCCAGGAAACAATCATGAAAAAGAAAGAGACAGACAGGATAATACGCCATGAAATAGAGGAAACATACACTTGGAAATGCCCACTATGCGACTTTCTTAGAGAAGGTAGACAAGGTAGAAGATACGTTCTCTCGCATATTACTCAAAGACATCCTGAAACCCCAACTCCAAGAAGCAAAGCACAAACAAACAAATGTACANTTACGCTGAAAGTACATAGTAACTATTGATACGTAGACTGGAAATGGGTTCCTCTCGTGTAATCAAAAGATGAGAGAAGAAACGCTCGGATCGTGCATCTATGTTTGACACAAAAGCAGCTTCTTTTGAAAACTTCGGGGGTGGGGGTGGGGGGAAATAACTCGGCACCAGAAAGCGGAACACCCAACACCGCCGTCCGTTGTTCTCTCTGGAACTCACGTAACAAGTGAAGAGCGAACGCCGGGAGGTTCTCGTTCCATTTTCACTTTCGTCCTCCGCACCACGTCTCTCATCCTTCCTTCTTCCTGTCGTATCACTCACTCCCTTTCGCTTTCCTTCACGACCGCATCCCAATAAACGCGTCACTTTCGCCTGCTGTGGAATTCGGTAACTCACAGAGCGGATGGACGCAAACGTTAGTTCATTTTTACTCCTCCGTAACGCCGTCTGTGGCCCCAGCGGTGGCGCAGGTGGTAGTGTTGTCGCTTATCACCACGTCATCCCGGGTTCGCTTCCCGATGGGGCCAGTGAATTTGTAGCTTTTCACATTAATGTCCCAGTTCATATAGCTCTGNTTCATGATTGTTTCCTGGAAATTTATAACCTTATTTACGGTGTTATCTCTCCATTGGTTTCTGTTTGAAGCAAGATCTCTCCAGTTAGCTGTGTTTATTCCTAGTTTCTTTAGATCTTCCTTTAGGACATCCATCCAGCGGCATTTTGGTTTCTTCTGCCCTCAACCAGTTCTGAAAAGGCTACCTGCAGTGGTACTCTGTCTTTGTCCACGCGACTCACATGTCCCGCCCACCTGAGTCTGCGCATGCGTATAAAACTGTCAACTGATAACATTTCCGATCTCTTTAGTACCTCTTCATTTGCAACAAAATCTGTCCACTTGATTTTAAGTACAGTTTTGAGACATTTTATGTGAAAATGATTTAGTTTTTTCACATGGATTTCAAGTATGGTCCAACATTCAGAGGAGTATAATAAGTGAACTTTACATTTGCGTCAATAGACGAATTGAACGAACGCTTTAGAATGACGTTAGTGCAGCTGGAAGAAAGAGAGGGACATGTAACAAAAACTTATGAGCAAAAAATCGTATTTATTTTACTATACAATTTAATTTAGTTATTTGTCATTATTTTAGCGTATTTATCATTATTGTGCAGTTTGGAAAATAATTATGGATGAGCTTGAAATATTTTTAACATTACGTAAAGGATAATCACTTTCTGTGCTACACTTCCCGTAAACTAAAAAAAGAGTTTTAAAAATACCAAATTTGCTATTATGTAACGCATGACGAAACGAGAAAGACTGGGCTGTCCGCAAATGCTTGTCACTAACTATAGTGTGAATATACTCCACTTGTTACTGACAAGTGAGAGAAATCTTTGTGAAACGATTGTAACAAACTATTTGTTATCACAACTCTAGTACTTTAGTGAAACGGGGATCAGGTGAGTTCGCTTGGGCAACAGGACCCTCAGATCAAAGCCAGACGTTGCAATGTCCACAGAGAACCGATCGATTCGTCTTCCTTGGCCGACCTTCCGCTTCGGAAGTCAGTCTCCCTTTTTCTTCTGTGGCAATCGCTTGACTTCAGATTCCAGAAACTTCGAGATCTATAAATCCGCGGAGTAATCGCAATTTGTACAACAATCGATTACTTCATACGATTCATCGAAAATAATATGTATTAAGTGGAGACCAATGTTTTTGCGCATCGTTTAAATTTCATGATCATATGGCCCCATTAAAGAAGTTAACTTAGCTGTATTGAATCATAAAATAGAATATGTAAGTACATCACATATTCTTATAAATAGAAACAAATACAAAATTTGGATGGATATTCATACCATTCCATCACCGTCAAGGAATCATTCTTCCAAGTTAAACGTCAAAGTACGTCAGGCACGTAGTTTCGTAACGCTTGTACACGAAATAGGAGAGAAAACTCATACAAGTTGCGTTTCGTACATTTCTCGCCGGTTTTATTATCCATTTGCCTTTAAAATTTATTATCTATGTTTGAATTTGAGAAGAAGCTATTAATTTACGTATTTCTATTTTTTACCATTTTACAAAATTTATGTGAAGCTGTTTTTTTTAATACTTGAGGATCGTGGTTTAAATTAACGACTTACAAACACAATTACGAACTTCGACGTCTTTTGAAACAATCGTATAACGTTTGCCTGTAATGACGTGTGAGTTCTGAAAGCCGTACATGATACAAATGTTGAATTAAACCCAAGATGTACGTAAACATAATTGTTTGTACTAGTTTTGAGTCGTGTTGAGACAGCAAGCACGCATTTTCATATCATTAATTTAAATTAGAGTCAACGCCACGCGAGGAAAATGATTCATTCTCTGTAAAACTTTCCTCGTCGTTGAATGAATATGCGTGTGTACGCGCTTGAGTTATTTACGGTCGCTGCCGAGCAGTAAAGTGATGGTGACACGGTCCCGTGTTACGTCAGAACAAAGCACTTGATTCAATCTGCTGCGAGCGCTCGCTAAACTTCGATAAGACTATCGATTATGTGGACTATCGAGAAACAGTTGAACCGCGATTAACCGTGGTGCTCACTCTTCCGTCACAAACAAGAATTTCAACTAACATTACTATAGAGTAAATTAGTTAATTGTCCTTCACGTCGTCATACGCAGTTTGTAGTGCTTTTGTGACAATAAATATATTATCATACATACGTCCAACTACTTCCTACTATTTCCACAGCTGTACGTAGGTTCCTCGAAACTTAGAGATAGTTACCAATAAAATTTTGACTTGCAGGACATAATGAATTTGAGAAATATTAGAAATGAAGGAAGAAAATAATTTCAAACTGCAAGAAACGAAGACTGATTACCTCACATTTCAACACCTGATAACGTGACATTCTACACACATATGCATGCATGTTTACGTACATAATTCGTTAAATAAAGTCTTGGTTAACCGTGTTTTTATTTATCCGTGCGATCCCCCCCCCCATTACCCCGGATAATCGAAGTTCTCATGTATTCGAAACACTATCGAATACTTGTATTATGTCATCTTTATTAATGAAAGCGAAGAAGCTACTTACAAAACCTATAAAAAAGTTAATAGAATTTCGATCATAAAATTATTTTCAATATTTCATTAATAAAATGTATTTCTACACGAATACAGGTTCATATGCACATTTCAGTTTATCTCTGTCGTTGTTTGTTGAAAATTCGATTGAAAGAATTTAGTTGCTTCAAGTTCGAATCCTGTAAATCAAGTGCTGGTGTTGAGATACAAAAAAAAAAAAAAAAAANAAATCGTCGTTCTGAAATCACCAGTAAGAAACGTGTACAAAATGTACCCTCAGTTTGGTAAAATGCGTTTTAGCCAAACAAAATATAAAACTACCACCAAATATCGTACGTTCTACAACTATTTTAACTCATGAAATGAGAAAATAAATTTGAAAAGGATTTTTCATACGTAAATTAGACATTCCTTTTTTCTAAAAAAGAATGCTGAAATGGCATTCTAGAACTTAATATTAAACGTTTTTAATACGATAGTACTATCGATAACAATCGATAGCAGATAGAAAAACTATCGATAGACATAGAGCCATAGTATCGAGGTTTAGCAAACCCTTGGTTCTACCATGGCTTCCTACAATTACCAGACTGGATCATGCATCATGTGGCAACGGTAGCAGTGTAGCGTTGGCCGGCTTGGTTAAATGCGTTAACTTTATTTCAGCTTGCGCATTCATATTCTTCGTGTAAAATAATTCTGAATTTAAAGTAATTATTTATTTATTGTGGTCACTCTATATTCTTTTTTAGCTTCTATGACATTGACGACTAAATATATGAACGTGTTAGCTTCTCTTTGGCCGGCCGGCCTGCGAGGCCGGTGTTGTCAAGTGTTCGACTCCGGCCTGGAAATTGTGGGTCATGGTTCTACCATTGAATTCGTATACATAGATATAAACGTAATGGTTCCACTAAAAGAAAATAATTCCCTGATTAGGGTCGACAGAAGAAAGATGAGCAGGGTGTTCTTCTGATTTCGATTGGTTTCTAATATCGGTAAAACTATTACTAATATTTTCTTGTATAGTAAGTTAGTAGAATCAAATGACAAAAATATCTTAAATCAGGAGAAATAAACTGAGTAACGTGTATTTATTGTGATTTCAACTTGAAAAAAAAAACATACCTCACCTGTCATTTAAATGGAATAATAGCCATTATAATTATTGTGTAATGCATTGCGTCGTACGGAGAAAATAATCATTTTCAAAAAAAAAATCAGTCACGAAAGTAATGGAAGTTTAATTTGGTTTGTAGTGAATTTTCTGTAGTATTTTTTACTTCACGGTCATGTAGGTCACCTTAGGACATCTGAGAAAGCTATTTAACTTTTTCTGAGAGGAAATGCATACATCACGTAATCGATGCTCCGTTGCTCTCGGTCGCTTCTATGTCTGTACTTCATGCTCTCTTGTGCATTTCAAACGAGTCAAGCGAATTCCTCAATATTGTTTGTACTATATTATTAACTAATAGATACAAATTACATCGTGTTTCTTCTTCGTTATAATGTATATTGTTTTTTAAACAATAAGAATAATAATAAAGAAAACAATTATAAATCTCAGTGATTCGACTATCCTGGAGTGCAACTCCCACCTTAAATAGCCCTGGTGATTTTCGTTAAGCCCCTGATCAGGTTCCTCTGGTGCTGCGCCCTGTCGGTCAACGTGCGGATGCGGAATGCCCAGAGGGAAGAGAGGGGTGCAGTACTCCGCCCGAGGGCAGCACTTGGTCAGGGGTTGTTTCATGCAGTCACTGCTAGAGTTGCTTCTCACCATGCCTCTCGTAGATAGCTCCATTTATGACCACGAATTCAAAAACAAAATTCTACGTACTCAACTTGAAATGTCATCGGCCATAATAATTTCTGGGGATTGATTTTCTCGCATTTATGCCAGACAAATAAATAATAAAATTATGTCATTTCGCCAACTTTTCGATTATTAATTGTAGGGAAAAAATATTTGTTTACCCAGCCGCATGTTTACTTTACAATCTCCATGGAGACAATATATCTTTTACACAAAATGGCGCATCTAACATTCAGCATCATCATGACTAAAATTACTAGAATGATTCAACATTTTAGTTTTTAAATTCTTATTTTATGGTTCCTGCTGTAATGTATTAACGATGTAAAGAATCGTCTAAAATATGTGGAGATCTTGTCTCTACAAATCGGGCCCAGAAGTTACGCGAGATTGTTCTGTGTCATAAATTGATTTTATAAATCTAAACAACAATCAGGTTTGTTTGTTGATGCGTTTAAATAGTTTTCAAGCCATATTTTTTTTTACGACTTGTAGTTTCTAACAATGGTTTTTTTTAAGAAAAAAGGACTTTTATCTGCGATGAAAACTGTATTTATTGTAATCGAATGTCGAATAAATTGTTTGATTAAAATGTTGGAGAATCTTGGTTGATTAGGAATTGTGGAATGAATGAAGATATCATTCATATTGTACAGAAAGTTATATTATTATAAGATATTATCCGACTTAATGATAAACTACATCTGTAAAATTTTCTTTTAAAACGACACGCCTGTCTTGAAAAAAAGTTTTTTTTCAAATGCAGGGATGATGTGTTATCGATAATATTTTGATTATATCGTTTTATCTAGGTTCGGCACCGTCCCCAAAAGACTTTACTTCTTCTCTACCTCAAATAAACATACAAGAAAAAATAGCTAACTGCCCTCTCTCTTCGTTGAAGAATTTTCCTTAGAAAGTGAATTTTTGCTCTACACCTTTAAAAAATAAGAGTGGCGAGGTATGTCATCTGAGGTTTGCCTTCTTTCGAACCAATAAATCCTTCACGCTGCGACAATGTGCGTGCAAAACACTTTGCGGAATGTTTGTGCGAAACAAGTACGAAACGGTTGCTGGTATCAATAGGCTGGTGTTCACAAAGCGAAGGAGTCCCGCTGACCCAGTGGCCGACCGCTGACCGCCGACGCAAATCCTCCAAGCGGGTTCCGCTCCGTGCTACGGTTCCTGGTCGTATATCAAGGGACGGGTAGTTCGGCTTGGACGTTCACTCTCTGGAGGGCGGGAGGACGAACCAATACATCTGCCCCAAAACCAAATCACGATCAACCCATATTGAACCCAGCCAATGAGTTAGATTTGTAAGTATAATAATAATAATAATAATAATAATAATAATAATAATAATAATAATAATAATAATAATAAATACGATAATAGAGAATACAAATAGGTGAGGTGGAGGTATGGTGAACCTACGCTGTCACTACACCACCGCTGACGCCTTACTCGGGATTTGGAGAAGAAAAGAACAATCATTGTTGAGCATTCTGGTATCGTAAACATGTCCGGATATTTTTTAGTTCATGTTAGGGATCTTATATAATATTATAAATTCGTATGTTAGTTTCCATATTTCTTTACTTGTTATATTTTATAGTCCTCCCTTTTCGTGGTATAATTTATGTATATGTTTACGAATATATTAATGTATGTATTGTTATTTATGTTTTATTATCATGTATCATTATTGTTGTTGTTTTTTGACGGTGGTAAGGCGGAAGAGCAGGGCTGATGGCTTGAGTGTAACCACGAAATAAAAGTTTATTATTATTATTATTATATTAAATTTTCAACATTGTTAATTTCAAAAATTAAATACCACGAAGAAAATAGATAAAAAACACAGTTCTCAGTCTTGTACGCTCATATGTACGTAATTACAAATTAATTTAAAATCCAGACAAAACAAACATACACTGAACACAAAGATCTCGATGACACAATGCAATTGAACCCTGGCGGACATATTAGTAAGCTTCATAGTCAACAGTCACGCCTGCCACTGATCAACTACCAATTTTAATTACTTTTCTGTCTTTGTAATTTCTCAATATTTAATGTACTTTGCATTTTAGTTGCAATAACCCTTACAAAAAATACTTTGAAATATCAAATAATTCCATCGATTCCTTTTTCCGATTTCGAAACCACTGACCGAATTCCAAACAATTCATATATGTTATTAATATGGATTTGATTTTATCAAACTTCTTCCGTGGGTTTCGATCAGTGATTTATCACTTCTCCATTCCCGATCTCTCAATATCAAGATTTAATTTGTAAAATGAAATCGTAAAAGAAATGCTACTGTGTTTCGTGATGTTCTCTCCATAACAACAAGCAAGAGATCAAAGTGAAAATTGCGCTGAGAAATAAATAGAGGGAACTCAACCCTGGCGCAGTTGGTAAGACTATAGACCGACACAAATTACAACGCAGACGTACAATCTTTGGAGCGATAACACTTTCCTCCGCTGAGGGACTCTTAAGCTAGAGGCGGCCTTGACCTACTTACTATTTTCAGACGACTCGTATTTCTCGTATCCCCTCCGCCAATATTCTTCGGTTGTATCTCTCTCTCTCTCTCTCTCTGTCTCCCTCCCTCCCTCTCCCTCTCTCCGCTTTCTCTCCC
>NNCF01126984.1:389555-403080 GCA_002313205.1 Laupala kohalensis
GCCCCTAGACAAAGCCTAGAGAACCTGTATAAGAAATCCACCTCTACTCGAAGGAAAAACGGAGAAAAACCCGGGCCAGGATCGGTTAAATATGTTAATTAGTTATCACGAGAACGGAGAAAATTCGAAAGACAGCAAAATAATTCGTTTCGCCCATCGGTCATTTCGGTGGGATACGCTTTGTAGATTTCTGTGTTGGCTGCACAGTATATTTGCGTTCGAAAGATCAGAGGAGCCCGCGTCTTAACAGAGAGCGCGAGGAGAAGGGTGGAGAGCGACACACGTGGGATGAAAAACGAACAGGAGGGGAGAGAAAGAAAACACTTCTCCTATTTGCCTCTCGCCGTTGTCTATACGCGTCGAGGTCGAACACTTTTCGCGAAGATGTCAGATGATACCCTCAAAGCATTGGCGTGTGGGCAAACCTCGAGGCCGCGAGGACGTCTTACGTCAAGTGATAATTCGTTCCTCTACTTAATTTACATTTGAAAGTTACACGTCAAAAATGTCAAATCTAAGCATAAAAATAACAGGTATCAATCAAATTCGATGTTTATGAAATTTATTAATGAATAGCGAAACGTTGAAAAATATTTTTAAAAAATTTACAAAATCGAAGAGGCCATTTGTATTTTGTGACTGCGACATTTGTAAAATGGACTATTTTCTTGACATGATACTTCAAATCTGTTGAGAAATGAAAAAATAATTCAAAATAAATTAATGAACGATGTTTCCCAAGAAGAGTTTTCACAGCTCAGTTAGGAACGACACTGTTGTACTCAGCTAGGATTGAAACATGTCATTCCCGGAATATTACATGTAGTTGGAATGAAATGTAGAAAACGCTTCATAAAATCTTTGTTGATGAGATTATCAAAATTATTCATTTGAACAAATGAAAAACGTACAATACCAATGACCTTATTAGCGTTGTACTAAAAAATTCTAAACTGAAATAAATCTTTCTCGAAAAGGTGGATTGAAATGTGCAATAAATTTCATGATTGCTATAAACTTAAGCTTGAAAACTTGTGAAAGAAACTCAGTAGGTGAATATAAAATGACAACAGCAATTTTAGTTACTTAGCTGTCCCCTTCTTGGTAAATCATGCTCATCTCTTTATTAACTCCCTTTTTCCAGCGTTAATTTTCCCAAATTTTTTTTTTTACCAAGAATCATGCGATATTGTTTCATCATTCTTTANATTGACAAGCATTCGAAGATACTGAAGTTTCATACAGATTTGTTGTGCTTTGCACATACTTTTCAAAATGCATTTGCACCATATTTAGAAAATTGCTCTTCTCGAATTTTTCAATATTAACCTGACCTGCACATTCGTCTTTTCATTTAATGGTTACGAGAAATTCGGATATTGGAGAATCTCCTGAAGATAAAATGCTCTAGATCTATATCATGTTTCTGAATTATGGAAAAACGTTTTATATCCTTCAGGTGTTATATCTACAGAGATTTTCTTTTGTTACTGATACCCGTTTAAAAACGTCATCTGAATATCGGTTAGTTTTATGAGCTTTTGTATACTGAAAGTCTCAATCCGTGTGGTCCATGAAAAATGCTTTACAGCCCGTCATCACACCTCAAGGACTTAAATAAGTTGAAGTTACACAACGGTCGACCCCAGAAATCGCTATCGGTGAAAAATATCCCAAGATGTCCTTGGTGCCCAGCACTAATCTTTATCAAAGCCTTCAATAATGATACTCAAAGGCTTACCGAACTGTTTAAGATCCAAATAAAAGAACGCCATTGAAGAAGACCTTGAAATGCTTTTCCATTCTCTATGACTGACGTCGCCAGCTGCGAAGTGATACGTTCCTTCACGTATCATTAAAAATCGTTCAAACGCCTTTTTGACCTCGAGAAGTAGACGAGGTTGCGAAGCTGGAGGAGGATCACAAGGTTCTATCAGAAGCACGGTCACAGAGTTATGATGAGAAACGAGGAGACACGAAGCGTACCTACACCTCACGAGACCGTTTTTTGTACCCCCTGCCCCCCACACACACAGATTTTGGAGCCCCCATTAACAAACGAGCTAACATTCCTATAAATACTTCAGATATTATTTATGTTCAGATATACGAGTTGAATGATTTTAACTGACCCATTTGGAGGCCCCCACCGATGGAGACCCGGAACACACCGCCCTCTCCATCCCCGTCTAGGTACGCTTCTCAACGGAGGTTCTTCTCCGTCAGATTTTTGTCTGCTATAGTACGCAGTGCTATTGGAGTATGCTATATTTTCGCTGACTACGGTTAATGTTGTTTTCGGTTTTCTGGTGTCGCCTCGGATCTCGTCGTCGTGCCCATGTGATTTCGCATGCTCACCTGATTTTGTGAAAACCAAGGAGGGAAGTAATCTCAGATTGACCGATAGCGATGGTCTAGTCTTCCACGATATCGCTGAGCGGTAGAGCTTGGGTTCAAACTCTGCTAGGGCGAACTAGGTGACGTTTTCAGCTGGGGTTTCCATCGGTTGTCAGTTCGGTATCAAAAGTTCTCCGGCAACCAAACATCTATCCTTCCCAAATCCGTCAACCAAGTCACGGTTAGGTGAAGGAGCAGACCTCGCCAAAAGACATAAAATACATAAATGAAACAGTGCCTCGATACTAATGAATCTCACAGGGGAGGATTGTTAGATATTCAATTATTCTTTACATTTCTGATTAGTACGAAACCTTAGCACGGGTCTAAACCAGGTAATTCTAAAAAGGCTCTAAATGAGTCGTGAAAGCACTCATGTATTAACATACGTCTAGTTAATTAGCGTATACGTATACTAATGGTCATTACAATAATATATACCAAATTGGACAGTCAATCTCTCTGAGCTCATGGACAAGTGAATAGTCACGTGGTTTGGGGAGCGGGGCGTGAGTTGGAGGCGAAGTGTTGCGTAAGGCCAGAGGCAGTGTGGCACGGAAAGTGTGTCGTTGGATGAATCTGCGATACCGGGTCGAGTGGACGGCAGACGAACGAGAACATCGCCGCATGTGATGTCACATACCAACTAGTCTCTGCGTCGATACTTTTTATGAAAATTCTTAGATTTTCAATTAAAAATCATATGAATGAGAAATTTAAATATTCGAAAAAGATAAACGTAACATTTTCATGATAATTCGGAAACAAATAAACAATACAATGATTGGAGGAAACTGAGGAAGATCTATAACGCACTTTAGTATCAAAATAATAAATAAATTGTTGTGAAAAAGATTTTGAGATGAGCATTAAATTAATATCATGTGGATTCTTGGCGAACATACTGCCGAGACTATCTGCCTTCATCTTCCTCTTGTTAACGTAGTACTAATGAGTACGTATTGCTGTCCAGCCTTTTTCTAATTTCAATATTTTTATTCATTGATAAGTGGTTTGATTTACCATTTTTTATAGGTTTATACTTTTATTCCCACCTCAAAATTGTATCTCAACCGCATCATATCTTCCTCGAAATGACTGAGACGAAAGACAACGTATGTTCTCCAACACTGTCGCTGACTAACGCGCTTTAAGAGCCGAAGAGAATAATAATTTAAAAAGACAGTGAGGAGGTGAATTGCAGTGTTGACAGCGGTCACACGGCAGCTATTAACGTGAAGGTTGAATCGCCTGCGGTGATTGGCCGCAAGCTTTCATTATGGCTTCACGGCTTTTGCTCCACACTCTGAACGAAGCGATGGCATGGTCTGGTGGTATGAAAATTTAAGCGCAATGTGTTTAAAATGAATTCCGAAAAAAGTGAATACAAAACTCCGAAAAATCAGCAGAAAACAACGGTATCATTTTTATTTCCCTTTTGAGTAGGTTTAAGTATTTATTGAAACATCTATATATAAATTTCTTGGTTAAATTTCAGTGGTTATCAAGAGTATTCTACTTCTTTTTTCGATTGAGAGATTTCTTATTACTACAAATACCATTTGTAAGAACATACATTAACTGGCACGTTTCTTGTATACGACCGAAGAGAGGGTAAAGTCATCCTACCTCTGGTGCAATATTCCATTTCGGGGTATTTAAGGAAAATAGAACTTGTATAAAACTAAATAATAGATCATTATTATTATTCAATCATTATCCGTTCTTATGTTGTTACTTTCAAAACATTTGTCATCATTTGACGTACTCGTACAAGATCTCCATAAACAGCAAATTCATCGTCATTATCAACACAATTAAAGAGGGAATGATGAGTGAGTAAATGATTTCGAGAAGAGCTGAGAAGCATAATCAATAAAAATACTGCTTTAAAAAAAATAAAAGTATCATCATATAAAAATCCAACTACTTTCTACGTAGGTTCCTTAGGTAACTTAGAGACAGAGACTCTCAGGTACCAATAAAATTTGACTTGCAGGACGTAATGAATTTGAGAAATATTAAAAGTGTAGTAAGGAAAATCATTTCAAACTGCAAGAAACGAAGACTGATTACTTCATATTTCAACCCCTGATAACGTGACATTCTACACACATATGTATGCATGTTTATGTACATAATTCATTAAATAATGTGTCTCGATTAACCGTGGTTTTCATTTATCCGTG
The DNA here is from genome assembly GCA_002313205.1 of Laupala kohalensis. Lineage (NCBI taxonomy): Eukaryota > Metazoa > Arthropoda > Insecta > Orthoptera > Trigonidiidae > Laupala > Laupala kohalensis. Next base: position 394,142 of record NNCF01126984.1, read on the forward strand.
CGACCCCCCCCCCCACCTATTACCCCAGATAATCGAGGTTGTAGTATGTTTCTAAAATTTAGTGTTCGATGACTCCCAAGTGTATCGATGCATGATCGTCAAGACAAATGAGGAGATTTAGTCTGGAGGCTAAAAGTTATGAATCGTTTGTGTATCATAGTCACCGACACAACGGATCCAAATCACACACGATCACTGCATTTCGCATGTGACGTGTGAAAACATCTAAGACCTCGTTCCTGTCGGCCCTTTAGCGCCCCCTGGCGCCCGGAGATATAACAGGTGTGCAATGTCTGAGAGCGCGACGGGTTGCATGGCCGGCTTAGGGGCAGGCGTCGAGTGACTAGACAGTCGCAGTGAGGGTGGGAGGAAGAACGTACCCACTCAAGGTCATTATCCACCGAGTGGGAGGACCTTGAGGAAAAGGCCTTTCGCTCGCAGAAGAATGTGATTCGCTCAACGTCAGTCTTATTTTTCGTACTCGCTCATCCAGGATTCCGTACTATTCTGTACACGATTCGATCAATTCGGTAATCGTTAAATCCTCGATTTATCGATTTTATCGACGCTACCGAAGAATGCTATTCTGTACACTGCTTTTTCCAAAATCGGTAAAATTTAATAGACTGTGGCCGAACTCGCTTGTTCCTTGTGTTTCAGCTGGTTGTGTGTGATTACCTTTTTGCCTGATTACCTTTGTGTACGTTGTATATAAGGTTACTTTGGTTGTTCATTCGTACTTCGTACATATGTTACCTTTGCGCACAAAATGAAGAACAATATTCTTAAGTCATTCCATTCATAATTCGTATTGAGGAAGAAGCAAATTGGATTTTGGAATCAACAGCGTAATTTGTATTAGTTAATGCATTTATTATTACCTTTCTCGTACGACGAATAATGCTTGTGGTATTATTTTGAGTTTATGTGTTACGAAAATATTTTGTATCATTTATTACATAACCTATAGAAACGTTCCGGCATACGTAAATATTTAACCTTTATTGATATTTACATTGTGTTGCATTAAATTGTATTGTATAAGATATGAGTCAGGAAATATACGCAACAGTACATCAGTTTACAACAACTTAAGTAATTGTAAAACACAAGTAAATAAAGAATGTACTGTCAACAAAATATTTTCTAGAAATTACACAAGAAGTTGTTAAATGATACTAAATCGTGAAACTAAAAATGTTGAATAAAAATTTTTTCGTATTCGTGTTATTTTCGACGCACACTTTCCCCGTTCAAACACATTCAAATCATTCATGAGTATTCAAAGAGATTATATAGTATTCATCAGTATTCATAGAGATATCCAAAGAGATCACTATATTTCTCGGTCGTTGATTAGGTGAAAACGTATAGTCTCAATTAGTCTTAAATTGTCAACTATATCGAACATTATGCAGACATTTTAATAACATATAATAGTCACAAAAACACTACCAGAAAGTGATTATAAGTAAGACCATAAATCACATCCGCGTTCTAGCCTCTGCATGACGTTGAAGAAATAACTCTTGAAAAAAGTTCAAAGACTATATGGTACCATTGAATATTTAATAATTGTTGTGCTCACTAATGATTTAGTACTTGTCTCGTAGTTAGGAATACTGAAACTATAGCAGATATTTTTAACCAGACTTTATTTGTCCTGAGATTTTTCGCAACATATCATAGAGAAGATATGAAGTACGTCTCCGGGAAGTCCATTCTACATATTTATTTATATATCATGAATATTTTCATATGTATGAAAGTAGTAGTCCGTACAGTTTCCCTAAAGGAAAGATGGACATGGTTACATGGGAGTGACTACGTTCACAACCTTAGTTCTCCCAGTGGCTGATCCAGACCGTAACCAAGGGAGAGGGAGGGGCTACCTGGAGAGCATTTTTGTTTTAAAATTATGGTTTTGTAACACGAATTTTATAAATGTTACCTATAAATAAATCCCCTTTAAATGAATTACCTTAAAAATGCATCAAATAAATAATTCACAATTAAAAAACTCGCATTATTAATAACAATAACAATTAATTTTTTAAGTTTATCAATCCGGTATTATTAATTTTACTAATCTGGTAGTATTAATTTCATTAAACTTGTATTATTAATAACAATAACAATTATATTATTAATAACAATTACTAATCTGCAAACACTTTTACAAAGCATGTCATTTATCAACTTCAATTTTATCCATTAAGAGTTGAGGTCCAATAGGTGGAGGGGGACTATAGCCCCCCTTTGCCCCCCCCCTTCCACTCATAGATCCCCCACTGAGTTCAGCCGAGCATTGTCATGTACATCTTGGGGCATATCAGGTACATTTATTTCGGTCTATTTCCTACCTCTTGAATAATCCGAGACACAGAACGAGTCGTGTAACGAACGCGACGCGTCTCCTCCTCCTCCTCGTTCCACTCTGTTGCCTCAGAGGCGCGCTCCACTTCCCCTTCGACGTTATGTCATCCACCACTTTTACTTTCTTTCCCATTCTTCTTCCCTCGCTCCACGCTCCACGCCTCAGCAACGAAGACGTCTTTTCAAGTTAGATTAGCCCCTCTGGTGGCTCAGGGGGTAGCGTTCTTGCTGTTCACCAAGTGATCCCGGGTTCAATTCCCGGTGGGGGTCAGAAAATTTGTAGCTTTTCACGTGAATGTTTCAGTTCATATAGCTGCGACTACTGAATAGCAAACCTTCCTTCCTCTATTCACCTCCTTCTAGTATCAATAACTCTTACTATTACTAACTACTCCCACTAACCCTTCCGCGTGGGTCAAGTTGTTGGTAAACCCAGCTAACACGCCCACCTACTAACAATAGTCTCTACCACCCACCTCTTACCTCCTATCGCCCCATGTAGATAAGCTTCAATAGCACTAAGCTACATTTCCCATTAACAAATACTACAATAAAGAGTTTAAAGCATTTCGCAGGTAAATTCCCCTGAAATGCGATATATTTACGTGTTGAATTTACTTTCTGTTCAGAATCAACTACGTATTTTTGTATACCATAATATGGGAGTTTCAGCATAAGTATTTATGTGAATCGCTATATACTGCCAACGATTGTACTGATAAAAATGATAAACAATTAAAAATATTTCTGTGAGAAGTTTTTAAAAATGATGTAAGGTAAGGTTTACCAACTACTTGGGTTAGTAGAAGTTGTTAGTAATAGTTAGAGTTATTGATACTAGAAGGAGGTGAATAGAGGAAGGAAGGTTTGCGTTTTTTAGTAGTCGCAGCTATATGAACTTGGGACATTTCTATGAGAAGCAAAAAAAATTTTTTGGTCCCACCGGGAATTGAATCCGGGATGACTTGGTGGTGAGCTAGAACGCTATCACCTGAGTCACGGAGGGGCTCTAAGGTAGTTTACAGCGAATGTAAATCAAGAAAATAGATCATCAATAGTCGATATCTAGGATCGTTGGATCTCGTAGAGTCCACGGTGAGTACTAAATCTGGCAATTGAGCGAATTTTTTAGTGAAGCAGTGTTTTGACCGAAATATTCAGATTTTCTATATCAAATTTAGCTGCAGATTTCGAACATTGGCAATTAAATCGGCAGACATTTTACGAAAGGTATCAAGAATATGTGGAACACAAAAGAAAAACTACAATAGAACCCCAGTTCAGTTTTCCCTCTCCTTCAACGTATAAATGAATTGCTGGCAGGTAGTGTCTCAAACATTGACCGCTTGACGGACTTTTGCTGGTAAGTAAGACGGGGTGGCGAGATGTAAGGTGTGCAATGTGTTGTAGGGGCAGAATGTGAGAGGGGGACGGAGTCCACAAGGTTGATTCTCTTCTTGCTTCCGTGTCTATTGCGCTGTGAATCAATATGAATATAAGTCAATTTTTCTATGAAAATATTTTTTCGTGTTTGTTAGTGTGTTATGTAGATACAATACAATGACAACATTCGCTTGGTTATTCGTCATTCCTGATGAAATTGTCGAAGCTCTTTTAGAACAACCTCGAATTCACCGCACAGACTCTGGGTCCCGACCAACCTGGCGAAGAGAGGTGCTACTGCAATCAGAGAAATGAGAGAAAATGAAGGGAAAAAAATAAAATTTGTTTTGGAATAGGGAACCTCCAACGTGGACATCGTAACCGCAGTTGTATCATCCCTAGCGTCGACGCGCCCCCACCCCAACATCCCCAAAGACACAGGGAGAAGAACAGAACCGATGGGAGACGAGCAAAAGCTACTAAACGAGAGCAGCGGACGAGAAATTCGAGCCGACTGAGTCAGGTCGGGAAGAGACATAGCTCCTGGCCTCCTCACTTCATGCATATTTACGTTTCTCTCTCTCCACTCGTACTTTTCTTCCTTCTGTTCGGGAGAGGGAGGAGGAAAGAGGATGATAAATTCGAGGTGACGAGCTCTTCCATTACAAGAACATAAAGTTCGCCTCGGATACGCTAGAAACTCGCCTCGCGAAGGGTGTCCAGACTGCAACTGACGTAGTGCAAACAATGCGATTGCAATACATTCAGAGAAACAAATAAAAATCTCAATGTGGCTTCATCCACACAAGAGCATTGCGATACATTTCCCAAAACGAGTCGACGAAATTATTTATCTGTAGCAGAGCACCCACGGGGTAATTGAGGTGAATTTTGTAATTTAGCACTAATGCTACATTTCACCGTTGATGTAAAGTTATAACGTTGCTGTGGTGATGCCAGTGAGAGTGATGTACGCGCAGAAAGAACCTCAATCCTCTATTTTCACTCATATGATAACAAAACAACTGAAGAAGTAAAAACACAACTCTCTCTGTCACATTGAGGTTATGTCACCCCAATGACTCTTTTTGCTTCGACATCCGAGGTTGGAATTACTAATTAAATTCAGACGGTAGACAGAGACAGTATAAAAGATCTTTTGTATAAGAAATCTGAACATGGTAATTAACTTCAATCTTAGATTAAATGATCTTAGATTCGTTTATTAATAATGAGAAATGCAGAACTTTAAGAAATTAGGCACTCGTTTCTTAATTAAGTCACATGTTTACTTTTCAATTACTCGTGATAAAAAGTGGTTCCAATAATCCAACAACGCAATAACCGGAAAACAATGCCCTTTGCAAAAGATTTGTGAAATTTTTGAGAAACTTCCCAAACATAAGTAGAAGTATTCCTCGCTGTTTTAGGAATAAAAATATGCCACACTTCAATTAATCCCATCTTTTCTAATCATTTTGTTCACATTTATATTTTATAACATATTTAAGATAGTAATATTTAAACGCTTGATTAAAAATGCTGTATTATTAATACGGTGATTCTTTTGATTGTTAGTAAACGTATCAAAATATTCCGTATATATCTCCAGAAAATAAAGAACATCCTTCTTGGATAATAATATTTAGATCTATGTATAAAGAAAAGAAATGTAAAAGCAAAAACCTTTGTTTCCAGATCCGGAGATGATGATCTGTGGGTCTGTACTTGTTAAGTACCTTAAAGACAACTTCCATACTAATCAATTCGAAAACTAATATCTGTTTACGAGTTTCTGTGTGAGTGCAATATTCGTCGCAGCCATTGAGACATAACAATGCCAGAAGCATTCATCCATTGACATTCAAAATGAAAATCGATCAGCATGAGGAATTTGTCTCGTACGCTCCCTCGCATGCAACGACGTCTGAGCTCTGATACCGAAACTCTCTTTGGGTCGGGACGAGACCGACTCTTTTCCCAAAGGAGCTTTTTATCGCTGGCATCTCCGAGGCTGTGGGGGTCCCTCCTCCCCCGCAATCTCAACCGTCGTCATAAATCACGGTTCCCAAGTAGACAATGCCCGTCCGCCCGCCCGCTCGCTCGGTCGCTCGGTCGCTCCCAGACGACAGAGGCGCTGACTGGCGGTCGGAGTGGAAACGAAAGGGTTGCAGCAGAAGATGAGATGCACCTCTCGAGGAAACCAAGCCCCCATCACGTAAGGGTAGGTATTGATAAATGTACGATAGGGAAATGGGAGTTGAGATTATTGTACAATGGGGTCCTCCCCCGAATAATAGGTTATTGCGCGAGTGTATGGAGTAACCGGTTAGTAGAGAAATGTCACCTCGAAATAAGATCTGCCTGCAACGACCTCGTATTTTGCACTGGAGTGGGTGCACCTGTACAGTTTACACAAAGGCGTTACAGATCATTATGGAGATAATGCCTGTAGACTTGCCTATTCAGAAGTTGGCATTCTGGTATAATATCCGAAAAGAGACCAGGCAGTTTGTATCGATGGGACAGAGTTCACTCAAACATAGCAGAAATAGAAACAAGAATTGACAAACAAATTCATAGATTGCTGGCAAATATGTTGAGATCTGGATCGGTTTATCAATGATGCGAGATACGTCACAAGAAGTAAAAAGTGGTTCAGACCGAGTCTGGCCATGTTGGAATTACTCAACAAGTATTTGCATAAAATTAAGATTAAAGATGAGCCAACATGTGAGTGTGGATATAACGAAGAGACAGTGGTGCGTGTTTTATTTGAGTGTGAAATAAATAATGAGGAAAGACGAATGATTAAAACTGGAACATTTAACGTAAGGGACTGGGCAACGAGAATACAACATATCAGAAGAATATATCGAACCGACGAGGTTTAAAGACGATACGGGAGAGCAATAAAGGGCCGAAAGACAACACTTAATTATGTTCAACGAGAGAAACAGAAGTGAAAATAATTTTATTCTGAACAATGTAGAAACCTGGTAATAGCCTTGTGCGAAGGAAAAGTGGAATCTAAATGTAAATAAAAAAAATTAATAAATCATCCATACTAATAAAAGTGTAGTATTTCGAATCGATGAAGTTATTTGAAATGTCAAAGAACACTTATTAAGGATTACTGTCACTAAAACGCGATTAATAGTGATTAATAGCGATGTTTTGCCGCAGTAGAAAACAATTAAAATTGGCAGCTAATCAGTAGATGTGCATCTTCACTCGAATGACTGTTGACTACGAGGCTTACTAATGTGTTCGCAGGAGTTGGATTGCGATACGTGAGGCAGACAATCCTCTGAACGTATAATCTACGTGACCGAATCGCAGAAGAAAAAATATTTAAAAGGCTGATAAACAATGAACGAGTCATGAAAAGGTGATGCTTGTGGAAGGAAATCTTCTCTCTGAAAGAAATGATGAAATCAGAGATGTGAAAGAGGATATTTGTTCATACGTGTGGGAAAATAGCTGTGTGAGAAGGTCTCAGAACAAAGTCTAATAAAATATGTCTGAGGAAAAGTACTATAGACCATATTACCAACGTTCCAGGCGAAGAAAGTAAATTAGTAGAGTTGCTCTACAGTACATATATAATACACCACTTCAAACTACTATGTACCTATGCTACCCCGAAAAAGTGTCCTTTTCATAAAAACGGAGAATTGACAAATTAGAAAAAGTTCAGTCTTATAACTTGATGATGAGAAACACTTTTTGTATAAAAGTGGTCAGTGTAAATGACGAATTTTGAAGATATGTTTTCACTTTGTAAAGGAAATTTTAATCTTGGAATGTAATAAAATTAGCTACAACCTTTTAATACAATTTATAAATTGTAAAAATTGATATAATTCAAATGTAAATAATTCTTTTATTTGCTACGAAATGATTTCAATTGATGGAGTGAGCTTCACTGATCAAATATAACGTGTCCTCAGAAGCAAGACCCTTAATTCATCCCAGACCTTAGAACTTGGGAATAGATAATTCAGGTCTGCAGTGACGCAGCGTAACTAATCCACGATGACGTCTCGGCTTCACTGCTTCGATTAGGGGCTTGAGTCATGGCGCAGAAGAAACTAAGAGGATCATATTCAATTGATCACACCACCTCAAAAATAAAGTAGTCCAAAAATTATACGATATTTTAAAAACGAAATAATCATTCTTAATCGCTTTTAATATTAACAATTTCTTTTTAGTGTAATCTTAATAACGATAACAGGGCCAATCCTCTACTCTTATTTGTGAGAAGTTATCGAAAGCAAGGATACGTAAAGAGTGATCCAAAATCTCTAGGAAGAGGAATTCACTACAGTGGAACCCGTCTTAACCGGCCTCGGGTCAACCGGTCTTTTCTGTGGAATAGTTGTTTTTTCTCTCTCTCTTTCAGCGTACAATAGCTGTTAGCAGGTAGTGATTCAAAGATTGAAAGCTGGAAAGTGAAACTAGGACGACGCGACGTTCGGTGCGCAATGTGTTCGTGTTGTTGTTTTGGGCAGAACGGGGGAGGGGGAGGGAGAGGGAGTTATCCAGTTCGATTCCTCTCTGCCTACCAGATCTAATGAGTTGCATTGACCGTCTCATTCGATTGTTTATTCGTGATAACCAGATGAAACTGATGACTGTTTTTGAAGTATTATGTGCGCGTTGGCTGAAGTCAAGTTGCCAACTATTCACGAAACTTGGAAATATTCAGGAAAGTAGTTCTTATTAATTAATAATTCGTTCTACTGATTATTTTTATATTGGACGAGAACAATTATTTTGCGATTTTAACACTTGATAATTAATTTAGACTGTCGTTTGACTCCTCCTTTGACAAGGGTCGCATTGTCTTCAGTCACGTGATGCGGCAGTCATTTCCGTGAGAACAGTATTTTCCAAAACATTTGTTGAATTATTCTTGTATATGCCGCGTAAGGTATGGAAATCTTAACATCATTGTGTTCCTATTTCCATTCGCTATGTTTTAATTAATTTTTTTTCACTACGTTAAATCGGTGCTTTTGCCAGAATATCAAAAAAAACATGAGCCCGCAAAGGTTTCTCCGTATAAGTCCATAATAATTTAAAGTCAAATAATTTAAAATATAGCGCAGAAAGGGTATGAAAATTCATCGCCACTGGATAGAGAATGGTTGAAACTATCATTTAAAACATTT
>NNCF01126985.1:0-106715 GCA_002313205.1 Laupala kohalensis
GCAGCTCCAGCGAAACCAGGGGAAGTCAAAGAGAGCGAAAGCAGCAGACGCAATGAAGGACGATGTGGTACGCCTCCCTGTGGGCGCCGGGCAGGCGAGCGTGCGTTCCACTCGGAACTTTCGGAAAGTAGCGACTTCCCCTGGCAACAGTGGCGGTGGATAGTGGGAGGACGAATGGCAACAAGGAGAGGGGACACGTTGAAGGGAGGAAAGAAAGAATAAGCAAGAGAAAGAAATCAGGGACACGGTGAAAGGGATTGGGACCATTAGTTTTCTATTGAAATCGTCTCGCCTTGAAGGTCCGTCGACTGTTTTATTGAGTTGTCAGTCATTGGATTCGTCTAACTCTAATTCGATACCTAGGTCCCCATTGGTAGGTCGATCTCCATTCTCAGAACGATAATTCAAAATAATGGAATATCAAGTGATAGAGATAACACGTAATTGATACAGAACAAACCAAAATTAAATACAAAATAAACCGAGATAAATTATGTATTTCAGTTAACAGAGTATTTAGTAGAGTTTCACAATGGATTTCATTGTATACTGAGTTCAAAAGGATCCTAGAGAATGACATAAACTGTTGTTTCAAAGTTCTTAAAATAAATTATATAATATATAACACAATGGGATAAATATAAGCCATATCCTGCAATACATATAACAAGTAAAATTCACTTTCATTAATTTATATTCTCTTTCATAACAGATAAAATTTAAAACGAAAAGAAGAAACATATCTTTGATAAATGTAGTGAAAAATGTATGACATGAACGATAAAAATTCTATATCGTGCAGTTTTTTTCTTGCAACACAAAGATTTAGTGGGAAATGACCGAGTGAAACGAATTGTATTCCACAACTATATACCGAAAGAAAAACGAAGGGGGAATCGTAGGAGAAAATAATGCTTTCGTATTTGAGGCAACACTTGGGAAAGCGGCCTCTAAACAGCTGCAACAGTGGCAGAAGTGAAGAGGAAAGCAGTTGCAGAGCCAACGACGACGAAGTTCGTCGAATAACGACGGATGGATCCAGCTCAAAGCAAAGCAAACCTGCTCACTCTCAGCGAAGGGTCTTGTTCCATTCCTTCATCTTCTCTCTCTCTCTCTCTCTCTCCCTCTCTCCTTCCCGCAGGTGTTAACCCAGTGGCGCATCGATTTTACAATTAGCAACTCCCCACCCCCGACTGCACCCTGCCTTCGCTGTGGTTGCCTTTGTGGCGGCGGAAGTGGAGGAGATGACGGTGTGGTGGATATGATGACGATGACGAGATGACGTAAGGATGGCTATAGAGGGCGCCGCACTCTCACTTCGCAAGTAGTGCTCGTAGATGACGTCACAGTGTGGATGATAGATGCGGTGGCGTTATGACGGCAGGGGACTAATATTGCGTGACCACGACACTAGAAATACCAATAATATTTCTATAACTCAAGTTTCTTAACAAATCATTATCAAAAATTATTCTACGGAAACAACTTCCAAAAGAAATAATATGTATGATTTAATCTTACGTTTTGGTTTGTCAAATTCCTGATGTTTCCTGAAACATTTGCATAGCACTGACCAGTACGATAAAATCATCATTGTTGTACCATTTAGATGAAATCATAAATATTTTATAAAGTTACATAATTCTTGATCACTTAGTATTTCAGAAGTATTGTTTCGAGGGATACAGCAAAAGAAAAAAGCACTACACAACTCGCTAACGTTTTGGATATATTCTATCCATCCTCAGGGCTTAAATACAAAAAATAGAAATATATCTACAATCGATGACAGTTTCTACCAAAAACACTAGTTTTCAAAATTAATTATTGTACGCCTTTATTAAATTCATGTCATTGATCAGATAACGTAATCAAGAAATGAAAACACAGTCTTGTATTTATGAACTATAAGTTATATTTTTCTTTCCTATGTGACAAAATCCCTGTCTCCTTTCATATGACAACTGTAACCCCAACCCAACTCAATTTTTTACCTCTCATACTGCGAAAGTTCGTCACGTTTGTGATGACGGTACACCAGTGTTCCCAACCCAACAACTTCAACACGCTCCAGGCCAATCGGCAAATGAAATAATAATAAAACAATTGAATGGGCGAGTTTCATTAGCAGGTCACAATGTGTCTCTGCGGGCATGGCAGCGATCCGCTCTACCAACGCGCTCGACGTACTCATGATGTTACTCATGACACATTTAACGGCAATAAATCACGCCGTTTCTAATCCAAGATTCGCCTTCGTATAGCTTCCATCAATCACGGAAAGTTATGAAACCGTAGGGTTGTGTTTCATTCTTTCAATCGCAAGCTTTCGAGATAATTAAACCGATTGTGTCTCCCTCTTCTCTTTAATCATCAAGTCGGTGGTTACTGCTCAGAGAGACAATAGCATAGAATGGTATCAAATATGTTTTTACTCTGCCCTGTTTACTGAAACGGCTCACTTAGTTGCGCCGATAAGAGGATTTCGTATAAGTAGAAGAAATAGAACCATAATGAAAGAATCAGATAAGATGGTTACAGTTGAACGAGCAAATTAATGCAAATTTGATTTTATGAGGCTCAATTTCGAGTAATTTTATAACTTCAATATCATCTCCATTTTCCAATATTGATTCTTTAAAATTACTCTACTTTATCAATACGTTGGGTTTTAAGATTAAAGGTAAGAATGTTACCTCAAATGAAATTTTAAAAGAATTTATATAACAATTTCACCTCAAATTGTTTGAACGTTAGGAAACTATAAAAACAAGTATTTTGTCTAACCTCTCTAAAATTCCAATGAAACTCAAAAAAGATATGTCAAATATTTTTAAAGGTAACACCTAATAAACCTGTAAGAAAACATAATTGGCATTAATTCATTTTTTCCTGTTAAGAAAATATAACGAAAAATTAACTACAAAAAAGTAAGTTAAATGAGAAACTTCACTTTAGCGAACAAGTGTTGAACATGAAATTGTAATCCCAGAAAATAAAAATTGAAGAAGATTAGCGTTTGTAGAGATAGAAAGTTTTTAAGACAATAGTCTTACATTTCGTTTTGTTTTATGCCAGTAGACTGATTATTGAACGCCAAATATGGTTACATTAAAAGTATTAATTAATTACATCAAAATGAATTAAAATAAATAAAAATATAAGTTACTGAATTTATTTATATTTATACATAGTATATTTTCATACATTTGTATAATTTTCGATCGTGATTTACCATACTCTACTTTTCAAACGATAAACATTTTTTACTGTGAGTTTATCTGAATGATCGTCTCTCATATTCATAATTAGGTGGGAAAATGTTACACTTGCTTAAAATAATTGTGCAAATTAAGTATTTTTAACGTACCAGGGGTAGCTCGCTTATTCAAATCTCTGCCACCAGCCAACTTAAGAATCTTAGTGTGTTAATAAAGTAGGGATAAAATATCATAGTGTGGGGTCTAAGTTACCACTTCAGACGTCAAAAGATATCGATCCATTCATGCATAAAGCGTGGTTTTATACACAAGACTTCTTTTAGTTAAATATTTTTCCATTAAAATCCCCATAATTCCCATAAAAAATAAACCCGAGATACATACTATTATAGGCTTTAGCACGTGAAAGTGTGTATAATTGCTAGTAACATTTGCACATGTTAGAATAATTAAAAGTTAGAATAATTAAAATCACAAGCAAATATTTGGCAAGATACGTTTTCGGCAATACAATTGCAGAGTACTTGAGAGTAAATAACAGGGCAGGCATCTTTGAGAGTAAATACCATGGTATGCACGGCTCACGGAAGATTTGAAAGACATAACGACAAATGTATCACGTATATTGTATGTATTAAATACTTCTTTTGCACAGAAACTTCCCTGTTGAAATTTAAATTAATCGTACCACCAACCACTCATAAAATGTAGTAGTACAGAAATGAAGTAGAAAGAAGATAATATAAAATATGAAATGAAGAAGAAGAAGATAATTATAAAAATAAGCAATTTATGATTAGAGTACTGGAGAGAACGTCAATTATAATCGAATAATAATTAACGATCCGAACAAAAATTCTTTGAGATCAGTGCTTTTTATAGTTCATCTTTTGCAAAAAATATCGTGACATGGGTTAATTAGAGCAGGTTTTTCATTATACCACTGTCAATTACAATTGAAGCAGTAATTATGATTAGTCGCTTCATTTTACTTCTATTCAAATACAATATTTATTCAATTAGGACTACGGCCGCTTTAACACAACATCAATTCTAATTTAGTCCTGTGTCGGCGAACTAAAATGAAGAAGATTGGTAAAATTTATCGATAGGGTCATACCACTCTTCTTTATTTGTTAACGAATGGTGAGTTTTTAGTTTTTGGTTGTTTTTTTTTCAATGAAATACTTGTTACACCACAACAAAATCCAGATGTAGAAAATACTAGAAAAATAAATATTATCAATATTGTGAAACTTTTATCTGCTTATGGTACAAAATATTTGAAAATGCTGCCAAATACCTAATATTTGCTCCACTTTATGATATGACTAACGAGAATTCAACAGGAAGGGTGGAGTTAGGACAGAAAAAGCGCTTCGTGACAAAAAGTACTTGTATTTGATGCGTTTGACCTAGAAGCTTAAAAGCAACTCTCAATCTGACACGCCTTTTCAAAAAAACTGTAATATTTTCAGTCAATTTATAAATGAGATGTTTAGAAACTGTTGTAATTCACATAACATAATGAGGATATGAAGTCATACAACAATGTCAAAGCACATCATAACCATCGTTAACGAGGTCAAGTAATATCCGGTATACATGGTTCGTATACAAGTACCTCATTATCCATTATTATGTATTTAATATATGGATGACAGAGCTATTACTAGGATGACGACGTACATTTATTGTCATTTGCATAACATTCTAAACTAAAATTAAACTTTTCGTGTGTTGTGTGTCTGCTACAAATTTCACTAAGATTGCAATAAACGTAAGTTAGAAAACAGAAAAACTCGTATGGACAACCCAAGCAACTCGTAATAAACAACCTAAAAAATAAACTGGAAAATTGTTTATTATTACAATATAAACAATTGAATATTTGGCATACTTAATGTATAAATTTTCTAATATTAATAAAATAAATGATAAACAATTTTTTTTATTTTATTAAAAACGTTTTGCACTAAAACTTAATGAATAATATTCAGTATAATTGAAAATTAAAACAGGTTATCAGATAAGTTGATTAAAAATAGATAGTCAAAAAATTTTAAAAGCTTGAGGCATCAAAAGTCGTAATTTCTAATACTACTTTAAAATTTCCGAACAAAATGCCTCAAGCCTTAAAAATTTTCTGATTTTCTTCTCTTTTATCAACTTATCTGATGATTTTTTTAAATTTTCAACTTTACCGAACATTATCTTTTACTTTTTAGTAAAGTACTTTTTCCATAAAAGTTTGATTAAAAAAAGGTTTTTGTACGATTATTTTATTTCCTGCTTTTTATTATTAGAACTTGTTTATTTATTTGTCAAATGAGCACAACCTCGACTGGCCTACCATTTGCCATAATTTTACTGGTCACCCACTTCCCATCTCATCCCTATGAGTGCCAGGGATGACTTCTCCCCACAGTGCTTGTTGTCAGATAGCCAGTCATCTGTGAACCACGTTTGGTTGAAACTGCTCTACGAAATTGCACTTCACATAATGGAAAGCGCGCAAGAGATGTCCATGAAATATACACTCTTCCCCAATTCAACGCAGAACCAAACCCAAATCATATTCAGAAGAGTTATGGTGGGATATACTGATACATACATACCCGCATTTCACCCCCTTTAGGAGTAGGTTTTTGCACAATGGAACGAAAATCATCTATTGTCGTACATACCACATATCAGTAAAATTTAGCTCGATCGGTAACACAGAAGGGGCGGAAACATCAATTACCAATTTTGAAATGGAAGGGCAACACACGTACATACACACATACATAGAAAATAAGCAAGTTAAATAAAAGATTGTAAATACGAAACGATCATTCTTGGACCATGTTCATTCTCGATCTTGTAAATACGAAACGAACAGTCTCGGACTTTTGTATACTACAACACAATTATTCTTGGAAATACATCAAAATCTTAAGAGATATTTCCGAACAGAATTTCAGATATATACACAATTACAGTCGTAAAGGTATTGTTTGTTTAATATTATAGGATCAATTCAGTATTTTTTATTTTTTGTAATTACCGCAGACAGCTTACACCGAAATCGTTGATAAAGCGCACTACGAGCAATTCGACAGATACTCGCGTCTATGTTCGCACCAATGAATTTTACTACTGGGACACGCACTGTCTATAAGCCAGAGTATTGTGATTTCCGAGTACTACGTATTACGGGTTGCTTATGGTGTTACGTACAGGGGTTAAGCGGGCAAGAACTCCACAGCATCGTACAGCTTACAATGCTTTAGCAGGATTTTGCCCACAGCCCCTGTAGACGCAATCTCAGACTTCGGCTGAAAGTCTCGGTCTCTGTGGCTGAACCCGCAACCCAGTAGTTAATACATCGGGGGTTCACATGTTATATTTGAGGTGATGATAGTCCAAGGTTTAATAAACCAACAGATGAACATATTAGTATTTTATTTGCAAACGTGAAGAACCACACCCCTTAAATAGAGCTATGTATGTATGTATATATATATATATATATATATCATTAACATTAATTTTTGTCCCAGGTAAGAGCGGAATTCATGCGGAACAATAACACATTTTCTCCATATTAGTGCGTACATACGTAGAAAACAGTTCTCAGATGTACACATATTCGTTACATTTTCCACTGAATATTTTTACTTAAAATTAATTATTGTTAAAATAAACTATGGGTAAGCTACACGAATGTATAATAATTGATGAAAGTGATTTGATAGGAATAATTTTGAAAAAACTTGACTATTTCAGGTAATGTAAATTTCGGTTTAGTGCCCTTCCCGTGAGAGATCTCGCTTATTTAATATCGATTAAAAATTAAAAGAAGAAATTCTCTGATAAAACTTACTAGCCTAGTTTCACTTCGGTACTTATTCTCGCAGACATAGTGTTAACACTCTTGCACAACTTAACATTCTGGTCTTACCCAAACCTTTTTCTTCGTATATCCTTCCGCGAGTACTGCTACTTCCACCATCGCCTCTATCTTCACACTTCAACATATTTTCGTAAAACGGAATCGCCGGGACTAAGAAACCTAACATCGCCGACTGTGACCGAACAATTGTTTATAATTGTTCATGGTTCGCTGTCGCGAGTCATATTATAATTAAAATTCCCTAACATAAACGGTGGCGGAAAGAAGAAAATAGTGCGGAACATTATTTCTTTATAACTATCGTAAATATGAAGAGCGAAGTATACGGCTTATATTTTCGGAACCGCAATGATATTTGTAGTATTATGACATTAATTATTTTTTCGAACCCTTGTTGGACCAACTCCTTAAGTTTGGCCAAAAGAACAATTAAAACTTGTGTAAAGATAAATCCTAATACAAAGAAAATCACCACAAACAATGAAACACTTCCTATCAATTACACATTGCACAAAACCTATTAGTTGGTAAGAGTAATATTTGTATAAATAAATAATATTAATAAGTAATTTATCAATTAAATTTCTCACAAAAGTGATTTGCCTCAAGAAGTATCAGCAAAACAACCATGACCCTTGAACATGTCATCACATGGATGATTTTTGTTTCTATTCAACGTTCTACGAATATGTCACTTTCTTCGAATCCACAAGTTCATGTTTGTGACAGCCAACAGTGTACAGTGTGTATAATGATGATGGATTGAATATAATGTACTATTCTGTTGAATTCACTTCACCTGCCAAATTAGCTTCAAATAAACTTCTTTTTGAAATCACAATATCGTTGATTACGTTCTACTTTCGATGATTTTTCTGGGTAGAAATACTTCTTTGAACTTTCTCTTGATATACTTTCATAACACTAGTGTGTATTCTAATATGTCTTGCTGTGTGACTACAACGACGCTCAAAATAAGAAAACGTTAATACTATTAAATCATACTTCGGGACTCAATTTCGTGTAACTGTTTGTAAACACGTCGTATATTCTATGATAAACTGATTTTGTAGGCTCTGACTTACAACAATATTTGCACTTTCAACTCTCCGTTTAACTTACTACTCCTTGAAAAGTATCTCAAAATTTGCAAGAGATATGACTCCCATTACTAGGATGTAAATTATCATTATTAAATGATAAAAAGAGCATGAAATGTAAATACCTAGATGAATGAGAGGGTAACACCTTTTTTCTTGCCGCAGTATGGAAGGTTAGTGAAGAATCCGCGTCATATATAAATGTAAATATTTACTGTATTATCAACTTACAAAGGGCACAATTGTTCCAATAATATGGTACCTACATTTTCATTTTAACAAAATTGTGGAAATCTTGACATATAACCTCAAGAAATTCAACTTTCTGGCGCACATTATGATTCATCATTTTAATATATTTCAAGTCTATAACTCGTCTAATATAAAATAAATATGTATATTTATAAATTTTAATACAATCTTAAATACATTCTTTCATTTTAAATTACAGTACTGAGAAAGGTTGAAATTATCAAGCTGTTGTTGATTCATAAAGTTCTCTATAAGATCATATCAATACTTTCCTTCTGACATGGCAAAACCGTTGAAAGAAATTGAGGTTTACAGTCGCATGCCATTTTCGTCAGTAACATATTATAAGTAGCACTTTAATATGTCGCATAAATACAAACAATAGTATTGAAATTAAATTAAATGCGATTAAAAGTAAAAAGGAATCATTTCAGGGTTGCGCGAATGACTCAGATGTAAAACGAAATAGTAATAAGAAATTTGTAAATTGAACAACAATTACCAATTCCATAAAGATACATAATTATAACTGACAAAGATTACTTAAATACATTCACAGTAAATTATAAAGACGTCTTAACGCGGATACACATTTTGTAAAGTTGAGTACCCACTCAAAACACCGTAAGAGTTAATTCAAGAATATTCAAAATTAAACAAACAATTTTTACTAGTATGAAATTCATCCCATCTAGATTACAATGAATTTCAAATTATATCAACGTTTATTCTATTGCAATTTAAAACATACTGTTATACCGGGTGAGTCAGTAAAAGCAAAACCTCAGGTATCTCCTAAACAAACTAAGATACTGGAGTGCACTTTTCATTAACATATATTTGACACGGAACTAGTCATTTGACATATTCAAATGATTAGTAGTTTATTTAGCTAAAGAGTTGGTGACACTTAAATTGATTTTTAGAATGGAACTATGTTTTTTTTTTCACGGTTCCTTCAAAGTTTGTGAAAAGATGAACTCAAAGAAATAAAACTAATTTAGTTTTAACGAATAACAACACAGATATTATGAACACTGGGAACAATTAAACATTTCTTAATTTTTTTAGCTTTGTAGTATTTGTAAATGGGAAATGTAGCGTGCTATTTAAGCTTATCTACATGGTTATAGGAGTTGGGTGGCAGGCTATTGTTAGTAGGTGGGTCGCTTAGCTGGGTTTACCAACAACTTGGACCACGTGGAGGGGTTAGTAGGAGTTGTTAGTAATAGTAAGAGCTATTGATACTATGAGGAGGTGTATAGAGGAAGGAGAGTTCGCTTTTCAGTAGTCACAGTTCTATGAACTGGGACATTCAAGTGAAAAGCTACAAAGTTTTTTCTGGCCGCACCGGGAATTGAACCCGGGATGACTTGATGATGAGTTAGAACGCTACTACGTGAGCAACGGAGGGGCTAATTTCTTAATTTCAAGCGAGAATGAACTCGCCTCACTCCTGGGCAATGTCCTACGGAGTAGCATGAAAAGCGCCCAGTTTTCCTTATCCGTGAATCAAATATTCAATTATTCGCGATGTTGTCTGTCTGTTGTTACTACTTCAAATTCCATAAATGTTATATCTTCGTTCTTATTTGTTTAGACTTTGAAATTTCGCTGAAAACAAAATGTACAGAACCTTATTAAAAATCAATAAGAATGGGAACATCCCTACACCAAAAAAAATTACAAATCATTTGCATACATCAAATTACTATATCCATATCACAATTTATGATAGTGAAAAAATAAATATCGATGTCTTCAATCGTGAGATATTTGAGATGTTTACTTTTACTGACTTACTCCGTTTATAATATGTGCACACATAGGAATCAATGGAAACAAAATAGAGGAATTTCATTGAAATTTTAATTTCGTAACAATGAATGGTTCATAGCATTGCGACACTACTCAATTCCAGTACTACAAATTGACACATTTCCTGCGATTATTTTTAAAAAAATGTAAAGTTCGGGAGACTTTCAGATAACACAATTAATTTTCTGAAACCTTTCGGTATATACCTTCCAAAGGCCTTGTTACACGTCATTTCAGTCTCCGTTTTCGTTTCATTTCAGTCCTTAAGGAGGTGTTGTTACACGATCCGTTCAGTTCTCAGTTCATTCTCTGTTGCGCTTTGAAAGTTTACCTACATATAGTGCTCAAGCACGTAGTATTGAAAAGTGTACATGATATAGTTGTAATTCACGAATGAAGATAATCCACTTGCTGTAGCAGTAACCTTGCCTCTCGTGAAACGGCGGAAGAAAGATATAACAGAGTAAAGCGTGGTACCTAAAATCACAATGAAATCGACAAGAAAATCCTTCTTCGACGTGACGAGTGTTGAACTATCCAGATTTTCACAATCAGAGCAGAGTTGTTCAGAATCAGAATACTCATTCTCGCGAAACAAGCCCTTCGTCCATATCGTCTTCCAACGAGTTTTTCCCCGAACACCTAATCAAATAAATCTGAATATTAGGTATAATAGCAATAATAGAGAATATTGACTCAAACACACTAATGTTGTGTAATATTCACTATTGAAAACACTATTAATAAAATATTGAAAACACGTATGGACGGTACGGAAAATTCACCGATTGTTTCGTTATTCACTGCATTTTTTGTGAAAAAAAACACGAAATAGCATACATTTTGGTTTTTTGAGGTTAGGATTCATTTTTAAAGTATTTATACCGGATCAGTTCGAAAGTTTATTCATTCACGAGCATTTAAAAAAAATTCAACGATCATTAGAACCGGAAATATTAAAAAATAAAGTAGCGATGCACTAAAATGCTTCAAAAATGCACATTTACGTAATTTTCTCGCGAAACTCCAGTCCGATTTTGTAAAAAATTTTGTTTCCACTTCATCTTAACATATGTAATAAAAAAAATTAAAAAATTCTTCTTTCCGATCACATCATAACTAAATGACAATTTCCGTCAACAACTTGTAAGAAATGAAACGAAACCAATAGGGCTAGTCCATTCCGTCCGTTCTCCGTCTTCATTTCGTTTCTCCTTTCAGTGTGTTTACACACAGGTAAAGCAAACACGGAAACGAAGACTGAAGTGACCTTGTAACTTTAGTGAGCAAATACAACATTTTATTTCTTAGTTCACGTAATAAACAAGTATTTTCTAGTAATATATTTGATACTGGCATCATTAATAGCATTCTCATTATTTCAGGAACGTAATGTGAAACGATATTCTGCGTCAAGCGGATTAAAAAAGGTATGTAATAGAACAAGTGTTCAATTACATTTCTGGTCAACACAATGGAAGGTAAGAACGAAATTTGGTTCTACAATAAGAAAAATTCTTCTTGTCAGCAACGAGTTGTAGATTTGTAAATCATGCACATATTAATCGCATGTTCAAATGTGGTCATTCGGTGGAACAGAATAGATAAATTTAAGGTGATAATCGTAGGTACACTGATTTAATAATCTTAGGATTTAATTTTCTTAGGATTTAAGAAAAAATCTTATACTTCATTTCAATGTGACGTATGAATAATTTAAGAAAAATTATTGAAAGATGAGAGGTGGGGGGAATTGTAAATGACTTTTGAGATCTGACATTGTGGTACTTGCTGAAGATGAAGATCTTTACGACAAAGGTTCCACGTTTCTTTTGCACATGAAACGTATACATTATGAAGGAAGATTCCATCCCTAGTTTAATATAAGACAAGCTATTATACAATTCAAATAAGTAATTTAAAAAAATAATTTGTATAGTAAAAAGGGCACTTTTAAGCTGCGTACTACAACGAAGGAGGCAAAAAACTAAATACGGGTCGTCTAGAAAATAGAGAACGTTTGACCACAAGTAACATACAACTTAACATACGCATCGTCAACGGTCAGGTGAAAATTGCGACGGACAGAGACTAGAACCCGGAGATCCTGCACAGGTCGCTGCGACCAGAGCTATAACTTGTGAGTTATAACTTAAGATATGATTACAAAACTGGATTTACAATGTTACAGGTCCTTAACCTATTTTTTAATGTTGCCACCGTAGCAGTCGAGGCACTTGTTGTAACGAGGAACAAGTTTCTCCGCCTATCTTGGCGCCAACATTTAATCCATGTGGAATTCATACCTAGAGCAGAAACTATAACCTCAATAGTCTATTGTGAGACTCTACAACAACTTAAACGTACCCTCCAAAACAGGAGACGGGGAATGTTTTCCTAATCCACGAGAACGCCTGGTCTCATGTATCGAAAGAAATCCAGCGGAAACTCCGACGTTTCAAATGGGACACTTTTTGACATCTCTTTCTTCTCAGATCTGGCAGAGAGTAATTACCAACTGTTCTCTTATTAAAAGGAATTTTTAAGTG
The DNA here is from genome assembly GCA_002313205.1 of Laupala kohalensis. Taxonomy (NCBI): domain Eukaryota; kingdom Metazoa; phylum Arthropoda; class Insecta; order Orthoptera; family Trigonidiidae; genus Laupala; species Laupala kohalensis. The sequence continues at coordinate 12,839 of NNCF01126985.1, forward strand.
GAAACACCCAAACGATGAGGACTCCAAAGATCCAGTTACGTCCTGGCTCAAGCCATTGGCGTCAGAAGAGTACAATAGCGCTGTTGAAAACTTGTGCCTCGACCGCTACGGTCTACGTTGAAAAATAGTTTAAGAACCTGTAACATTGTAGTGATATAATAAGTTACGTAGTGATATCTTAAGTCTTACTCATGCTCAAATGTTCTTTTCTCTCATTCTGAGTTACCGTAAAACTATAAATTGTTTCTCCACATTGACCGACCATTAATTTTTCAAAATTATTTTGCAGTACAAATTATGTTGTTCATTATTATTGGACGAGATAACATTTAAATGTAATGTCACAAAACACTAAAATTACCAACTTACCTTATGTGGCTCAAAAATTTAAGAAACAGAAGTTTTCAACAACGGGATTAAAATAGAAGGGACACCTTGTCGCATGTTCTTTAATATACCGATTTAAGTTTTTTTTTTTCTCACCCGCTCCCCTCACAAGTAAGCAATGCATCATTGTTATATTTCATTTTTACAAAGACATGACAATCAAAAGTGACTAGTTTTTTGTTATTAAACCATGTTCATCAAATAAGTGGAAGTCGGATAATTTAGGTGTATTTTATAACGGTTTATAGAAGTACGCATGTGAATATCTTCTATCGAGGTATCTATCTGGGTACGATATTAACTTGGGTTACGATATTAACTTGGGTGGTCATTTCAACGCGTCTGAACATCTACAAAAACTAAAAATGGCCCCCTTGCAAACGAACATAGTGCTCTCTAGCCTTCCTCCACGCTTCAACGTTCCACAAATAAACCACGAAATTAACCTGGCAAACATCTCCCTAAAACATAACCTGGCAAACACAAAAATCACATTTTTTGATTTGCAACCACACCTGACTGCCAAGGACATTACCCAGCACAGTTTACACCTGAGACCGTCTGGGAAACAGCACTTCGGTTCTCTTCAAGCTTCACATCTGACCTCACATCATCCACCTGCCCCATTACCCACTCCTACACCTCCTCCTGCACCTACCTCATCTCCTCCTCCTTCTCCTCCTACCTCATCTCCTCCTTCTGCTCCTACCTCATCACCATCTCCTCTTCCTATCTCTACACTCATTTCTTCTCTTTTCCCCTACTGCTTCCTCATCTCGCACGTCCTCATCTATTCCTCCTGCCGCCCCCATACACACTTACAACTTGCGCTCAGGAGTACGATGTGTACTCGAAGGTGGCAATCGTGTTCAGGTGAAGTGTGCGGGCTTCATCCGGAACTAGAAGCTATACCAATTTCAAATTCCTCTCCACAATCTAACGTCGATTCCATTTCTCGTGAGTCACAAACTCTTTGCGAAAATAAAATAATTATATTTCATCATAATGTCCAATCCCTTTCAAACAAATTGACAGACATTGAAATTCTGGTACACGAAAGTCGATTCGATTTGCTATGCCTCACAGGACATTGCCTTTCAACTAACAACATCAACGATACTGCTATTTCTAATTATTATTTAGCAAGTTCTTACTGTCGGCAAATTTTTAAAGGCAAAAATCCCCACGGAGGTACGTGTATCTACGTTCGTAATGATATTTAATCTTCTCCACTGCCACGCTACGAGAACTTCTGCGTAGATTGTGTGTTCGGTTTTCTGCAGTTTATCTGATCGACACCGGTATTGTTGTTTTGTGTATTTATAGACCACCTCAATCAGATCTTGACATATTTTTTCGGAAATTCGAAATTGTTTTAAAACATATTACACACAAATCTACTAAATTATCGTTATATGTGGCGATTTCAACATCGATTTCCTGAGTACATCCGACATAGCACATTTACCAGTTAATCGATTCAAGAAAATCTTATCGACTCCTTCAACCTTATTACTACGATAAACGACCCAACTCGCCTATCAGGTTCATCTCAAACATTGCTAGATCAAATCATAGTCAACAATGGAATCTCGTATCTCTGAAGTGTTTATCGCCGGAAACTGATCACCTTGCTCAAGTATTGACTATTAATAATAAACTAAAACCACTTAAAATCCTTTACTAATTTACAAGAGAGTTTAATGACATAAATAAATCCATATTCGTAAATTATTTGCGTGNGCGTGAAGAAACATCGAAAGATATTTACAATTGCCAAAACACCGACGACACATTCAATGTATTTATCTCAATATTCCTATAACATTACAACTGTAGCTTTCCCATAAAACGCAAATAATTTAACACAAAGAAATACAATAGATGGATCACCCAATGAACAAGAATTTCTTCAAAAAACAAACGCCGTTTATATTATCTTTCAAAACTCTATAACCAACCACCCGAATTCCATAATTATTTACGTAAATATAAGACTATTCTTCGAAAAGTAGTCTATGCAGCTAAAGTAATGGAAAACGACAGGCATATACTAAAATCGAACAACCGGATGAAAGCCATGTGGAATATTGTTAACAATTACACGTCAACTTCTGAAAATCGCGAAGAAAATGTTTCTTTACTAAACGATGGCAAGATCGTGTCAAATCCTCAGGACATCGCAAGTTTGTTTAATTCTCACTTCTCAGAAGTTGGTAAAATAACGAACTCAATATATCCAAATCAATGTCCTCCAATTATTACCACCCACATACCCAATTCTATGTTCACTTCCGAAACTAACGCCAGTGAAGTCATGGGAATCATCAGCTCCTTAAAAAACAAATTTTCACGAGGCATAGATGATATACCTGAGTTTATTGTTAAATCTTCGTCCCACGCTATATTAAATCCACTCGTAAATATTTTTAATAGTTCTTTATCGGAAGGGGTGTTTCCCAATATATTTAAGAGAGCTAAAGTGAAACCTTTACACAAGAAAGGAAACAAATAATATTGGAAATAATACCGACCAATATCTCTACTACCCACTTTCTCAAAAATCCTAGAAAAATTATTCTATAAGAGTCTTCTAGATTTTTTATCAAAAAATAACATTCTCTCTGACGATCAACACGGTTTTAGGAAATCCTTTTCCACTACAAGCGCCATATTTTCCTTCTTAAACGATGTTACCACATCTCTAGACAGTGGAGAAAATCCTCAGGGTGTTTTTCTTGACTTATCCAAAGCATTCGATGTCATCGATCACGGAATTCTCCTTACCAAATTGCATTCTTTAGGCATTCGTGGACTTCCACATCAATGGCTAACTTCTTATTTAAAAGATAGATATCAACAAGTAGAAATATCCTATACTAAAAATAAAATACTTGAGCGTTGTTTTTCAGAAACAAAGCCACTTACTTGCGGAGGACCCCAAGGATCAATTCTCGGTCCTATACTCATTTTATTGTATGTGAACGACATGTCATCATCCACATCAGATTGCAAAATGGTTCTTTTTGCTGATGACACTAATTTACTACGTAAACACGCCAATGCTCAAAAAGTTTTGTCTAACCTTTCGACTTGGTTCCATGCAAATCGTCTCATTGTAAACACTGACAAAACAGTGTCTATGTCATTTCACAATAGTATCACAAAATCTTTACCCCAGGTTTCTCTTTCTTTAAACGGAACACAATTAAAAACTGTTACAAATACAAAATTCTTAGGTCTCCATATTCAAGACAACCTTAAATGGAATTGACACGTTGACAAACTTAATTCCCAATTGAGCAAATTGTGTTACGCATTCCGAAACTTAGTTAACGCAGTTAGTCCACGTATTTCCCGTTGCGTTTATTTTGCAAACGTTTACTCCCATTTACGTTACGGCATTACCTTCTGGGGTAATTCCGGTCAGAGTATTCAAACTTTCAGAATTCAGAAGAGGATAGTTCGGATAATTTGTAAATCTCACCCCCGAAACTCTTGTAAACCTTTATTCAAGGAATTAAATATCTTAACACTTCCCTGCATTTATATTTATGAAACGGTCGTGTTTGTTAAGACCGAATTACTGAAGTGCCACCCTTGCTTTATACGAAACAGTCTCGTTCACGAACACTATACACGCAATAGTAGTAATATTCATCGCCCTAGAGTGTCAACCACTCTTTGCCAAAAGGGACCATACCATTCGGGAATCGTTCTATATAATTCCCTGCCCAAGAATATAAAAGACATTATGAAATTGAATATCTTCAAATCCGCGGTTAAAAACTACCTCCTGCACCAGTATTTCTACACTGTAAAAGAATTTATTGACTTTAATAAAAGTTAAATCCGTCTATCACGCCATTGCTGTAGCAATTTTTAAATAACTTATAACAATTTTGAAAACTATTTTCTTGCATGATTGTTGTTTTATGATTCGTATTAATTTAGTTTTATGTGTACTCAACTTTGGCACGGTTATGTACATTAATTTTGTTTCCCCATCCTGGCCCGCGTTTTGCCCCATTTTTCCTTCGGGTAGAGGCGGATTTCTTATACAGGTTCTCTAGGCTTTGTCCAGGGACGTGTTTATTGTAACAATAAATGGTGAATTTAGTGTTTTTTCAACTCTTATGATTTTTAAATACTATACTCAGAATAATCTATAGTTAGATAATAACTTGTACATGTAATTTTACAAACATATTTGCGTTAAATTACGAACATATTGACATTATATATGTATTATAACTCGCAGCTACCTTTTTATCTTATCTAGGAACTTTTGCTGAAATCTTTGAATTCGCCTCTGCCTTAGGGCCCTTGATTGGAATTGATGGTATGGTCCCTTGCTTGCTTCCGGAGAGTAAATTAGTTTATTGTCCTCTACGTTGTCATACGCAGTTTGTACTGTTTTTTGACAATAAATTTATTATTATCAGTTCATAATATTAGTTGTTAAAATTGATATTGCTTCGTATCTCATGATATATTTTCCAACCGATTAAAAATAATTTATCTCCACAGGAAAAGTTTCCAGGCAAGAAAAAGTGTGAAAATCCTTAAAAAAGGTAGGTAAAACAAAAAAGTAATCAATATATAAAACCACGAGACAGATGAATTATTTGTAGTCATTCTTTTAATAGAGAAAAAGCTTAAAAATGGAGAAGGGAAAGTTAATATTTAGTTCGGATGATAAAAGAAAAAGAAAAAGAGAGACCAAAAAAATTAGGAAAATGAGAAAAATAGAAGAAAAAATACAAAAGCAAGAGGAATTTACCCACCAACTACAGTCAGAAATTCATAGTATATTCAAACACCTGACAACCATTCAAGAAACGCTTGTGGTGGAAGAGAGATCACGAAGTGCACATGCATCTTCAGCGATGCCATGTCCAAGTCCAATTAAGAAGCTTTCTTTTCCTACGCGTTTTCAGCAGGATAACGTTTACGCGGTTACGAGCAACGAGAACTCCTCAGATGATGACGAGGAAGGCAAGTCACGCACGTGGGAAACACCCAAAAATCTCATGAGTATATTTCATAGTCAGATACAGCCCCAGATCCCCACATATTCCCTATGGAGACATGTAGATGGTACCACGGGGATGGAGAGCTCTCTCCAGAGTACGGTGACTCACAACGCACACACTAGTCACTATTCAACCGCTCTGCAGTCTAGATTCAGCATAGATAGTGGTACAAGTGGGGGAGGGGGTGGTGGTGGAGGTGGCGGTGGTGAAGCTGGACCGCATCGTCACATCATGCCCACTCCAGGTGGAGGAGGAGGAGGTGGTGGAGGGCACCCTCCGGTGCAGAAAGATTCACCTTGCGACTGTACTCTGGCACGACAGATGTGCAAATGTAAAGGGGAGACAGCAGGCCTGAAACCTCCGTCAGGTGCGTTGTTACAGCCGTCGCCGACTGCAGCATCTTTTCGAGCATCGCCAGCGACATCACGCGAGACAGCGAAACCTCTGACAGACAGCGAGAAGGCGATGTGTACCTGTAAAGGATCGGGTAAAATCCGACGCGAATGTCCTCTAAAAGCTAAGCGCAGACTCAATGCTGCAGCGCATGCCACCAATGTATACTCTCCAGCTGGACCCCAACAGTTCACGGATAAAGAGCTCGCAAATGCCTTCGACGAAAAGTCCGAGACGGATGTTCACTTGGATCCCAATGAGCAAGTGTTTATGGACGTATTTCCTGAACTCAACACTGATCTGAGCCACCACCACCAGTGGCCGATGCCACATACTCCCATGCAGGATTACAGTAACATGCCTAATTCTATGTTCGCTGATCCGTTTTCCTTTTCAACATCTGAACTGGCTAAAGCATTCGATGAAGAGGAGATTGAAGATGTTTCTCTTTCTGAAAACGAGTGTGTGTTTATGGATCAGTTCCCTGGCCTGACTGAACCGACTAGAAATCCACGTGGAGGTGGTGGACAAGGAATGTTAGCACCAGGTTCGATTCGACCTGTCGCGTCATCTACGTCAGCGTGTAGCGCGCGGCAAGGAATGATACCTCAGCCTGTGTCAAATCAACATCCACCAGCCCCAAGTTCTGCTTCTGACAGAAATATGTCACCACCTACACAAGAGTGCACAGACAGTCCTCTTCCTGACTGTACCTGTTCTCCCTGCGCAACAGGCGGCCCGACCATGAACAGAGTCGCAACACCAAATGGGTACTCTCAAGTGCCGAGTCTACATATTTCACAACCAAGTGAACACATTACGACGCCAAGCGGGCCCCAGATCACGCCCCCGATGCCGAGTGAGCCAGCCGTTCGACTCGAGGAAGTCTCGTCAGTATGTTCTTGTAACCCCTGCCCATCTTATGAAGGAGATGGGGCCAACAGTCCTCTGCCTAAGGATAGCTCCATGGGCGCACCAAGTCAACGAACGGCATCACAGCATCCCTCACAAATCACCAAAGTAATATCACCAAAGATCAGCGCAAACGCGTCAACGCAAACGTGTCCGGATGAATCGGGACAACCCTACGGTCAGTGCATTTGCGAGCCCACTTGTGAAGATTATAGGAAGGTGAGAGGAATTACCGGAAGTAGACCACAGGCAGGAGGTCAAGGAAGTACACAACAAGTAGCAAGAAGTTTTGGGAGCAAGCAGCAAATTGGAGGAGGTCCTGGAAGCAGGCAGCAGTTAGGAGGAGATCTGAGAAGCACGCAACAGGTAGGAGGAAAGACATTGGCTCCACCTGGTTCACTGAAAGCTTCCTCAACATTGCAGATTGATCAGCCCGATTTGTCATCTGGAGAACCTCAAGCATGGTCTGACAAAGATCTAGAGCACGCCTTCTCGGAGGAAAAAATTCCACACGTAGAGTTGTCAGCAAACGAGGCTTTGTTTATGGACCAATTCCCGCAAGCGGCAGCTATTCCGGATTTTATTCGTATGCCACAACCTCTTCCCTTCACACCAATGCAAGATTTTTCGTCAACGCCGCAGGATCAGTTTGCGTACCCAGAAGAATTCTCAGACAAAGAGCTCGCCACCGCTTTTGAGGAAGAGGACGTTCCTGATGTACAGTTGTCAGAACATGAGAGTAATTTTATGAATGAATTTCCGGGAATATCTGGGGGAAGAAATGAAGCAAGGGCAGAATCTTCTAGAGGAACATCTGCCAGACAGGTACCATCAAGAGGGGGCAAGATTTGCAGATGCCCCAAAAGAGTACTTAACCCCTGCAAATGCAAGCAAAGAAAAATGCAACGAAATTAGAGATAACAAATCGATAAATATCCTCTTTCCCAAGATAGACATATATAACAATTTCCTAACTCTAATTGTTCGCTCAACTTTCAGTGTCTTCCTTGAAAGACTGTCATAGTTGTTAGAATGAAGAACATGTTTGGAAAAGAAAGACCAACAGCATGTGGAGGATTAAATAATTTCCAGAAACATCTTAAAAGATTTCGCTATTCAATCAACCTCCGATAAAATATCTTTCTCAAGAAATCACTTCCAATACACAAATAAGAACAAACGACTATAAAAATGAGACAACGTCTTGGGTTAACGTGTTGATCTACGATTAAGCAACGCGAAGGTTCCCTCAGACATCCTCCTCCACAAGAATTTAATAATAGACACAAGGTCAAGAAATGGGGCAAAATAATTCTTGGTAATGTGAAAACGTCATATATGGGGCATCATTAAGCAGCGCGGCCAAAGCTAGCTTTACAGGTGACGTCACTATGCGCGCGAGTTTGTGCTCGTCACTGGCGCCTCGGAATGCACGCATGAATTCTGATGTAGACATCTCTGCGCAGGACCTCCGGGCGGCGAGGACTGGGAAGGAGAAATGGACGGATGGGCTGAACTTGAGAAGACTGGCAATTAGACGAGTAAGAGAGGCTGGGGATCATTGGAGTGTACTTTGGTGTACAGAGCAAGATTGAGAGAAAAATTATGACAATTACGAGGAGATAGCGAAGAAATAATTTAATATCGTGAAGATATGAGGGGTAAATTTAAAACGTCTGATTAGCAAAGTTTAAACAAGAAGATTGGACGAACCATTAAACACATAAAATGTTTACACATGGAGAGGTAATATATTTCATCAAGAAGAAAAGCTTATATACAATTAATAATTATAGAAAACATTGACACTTTGATACACTTCAGGCAAAATTATTGATGAAACTACTACAAAGTCAGAATTATATTAAAATAAACTTGTGACATTCAGTTATCCTTAAATGAGCTTTAAGTTGAAAAAGTAATGTATACTGAAATCCTTCTGACATGTATATGCATTATGTACATCAATATATTGTTACATTGGTTACACTGTCAATGTATTGACCGGACAGTACGAAAACTGGAGCACATTCAACGAGATAAACTTTTATAAGTTCTAGAAACCTAAAATTAGTCAAGATGAGAAGAATTTTGTTTAACATTAACATTGTATTATTTTCTGCGAAATAAATAATGGATGTTTTGTCAGTGTTTCACAAATAAACTGTAAAACGAGCATTTGGTTTACATGTAATAAATGGCTTCATGTTGCATTATTTTAAAATTGATTTGAACAAAATATAAACTACTAACCTCTTGTCTGAAAAAAAAACTTAATTGGAATATTCAATATATAAAGAAAGGAACCATTTACATTCAGAAAAGGAACATCACAACTTATCATGTTTAGATAAGATAATTTCAATTCATCGTTACAGAAATTGTTTTTACTTGATCAAAAAAAAAGAGGTTGCTGTCTCGTGGTTCAATTTTTACAAGATGCGATTTCGTATGTTATTTCTGTACAATTATGAGGGACCATNTGTCTCTTATACACATCTAGATGTGTATAAGAGACAGTATATATATATATATCCAAATGAATTTGAAACATTTATAATTTATTTAAAAATCAGGTACAAATGAGGTAGGAACAAAATATATTATCGATCAAATATTTAACGGTAGTTGATAAAATTGTTAACTAAATCAAATTCTACAATCATCAACAAAAACGGAAAGTTGATCATCTAGTTATTAGTACAAAATATTTTCAACAAAGTTTTTAAATATGCTTAATTTTGTTCGAGGTTAAATAACTCATAACATGTTTCATAAATGATCATTTGGTTTATACTTTTCCAATTTTTCCTTCAATCATGAATTCTTTCTCAAAAGACATTCTCGTGTCCGAAAATTCTTTGCATGTCTCACTTTTTAGTTATTTATTCGAAAAGCATTTTCCATGTGCCACTAATATACTTTTCTAGAAACCTTTCTCATCATTTCTTTTGTGTTTCCTTCCGTACTACAAACTTCTTTAACCGTATCGTCCTATCAAGTAGCATTTCTAATGTCTTATTTAGTTTTTTGTTCACCCATCGTTTAATTCCACTTAATTATTTTTTGAAGAGAATTATCCATCTATTCATGTTTGTTTCGTACAATGTGTCCAACAACATCTACAATGTTTTTAAAATAATTCAGTAATGTTTAAAACAATCAGCTATATTCTGTTAAAATCAATTCGTAATAATTATGACTTATCATTAAATATAATCCAAACTGTACCCTTTATTGTAATAAAAGCAAGTCCTCTAACACGCAGTTCGTTTTCCAGGGAAGTCGCAAGACGCCCCACAGCACGAAGTCTGCATTTTATTCTATGGTACGGTGTTACTAAAAGATCAAGGAGAAATGGAATCTGATTTGGAAGACACCATGTATCTTGTCCCAAGCATATTCATCTCGAGCCCCATGGTGAACGAAGCCCTCTTTGCGACTGTAAGTGGAGAGTCGTGTGAAATCGCTTCCACGCCTGCCAATGAACAGTTTCCGCGCTCTGACATATGCTGTCGATCCAGTATATCTCCTGACTTTGAATCAGACACGGAAATTCACGAAGCGTTGTACGCTAATTTGATCGCAAAACGGTACGAGATGGAAAAACTTACAGAGGATAATGAGTGGGTTTCTAGGGAAACATCTTCTCACGATTACGGGATAAATTCCTTTCTCAATGATACAACTAACAAATTGTATAACATTGTGTTTGAATCGTCACCCAGTCCGGAATGGGCCTCGGACATAAAGGATGTATCGAGAAAGAAAAGTCAACAACTCGCGATCAAACCAACGCCTTACGACTCTTTAGATTCTCTTTTGAATAAGATTGCAGATTCAGTTTTGGCCTGTAATAAACAGGAGGGGACCCTGAGTGCTGCAAAACCTGAAGAATCTGCTTATCAGAAATGCTTTGCTCCTGAGAGTGACGTTGCGGATAACTTCGAAGAAAATTACAGTACAGCGGAGGAAAATGAGACAAAAGAAGCAGAGGAGAGCGAGGATCGTTTTGATGAAAGCAGCAGGTTGACGCACATGTTATTCAGCCAGACCCTTCCCGATGACAGGTCGGAACCTTCGACCAGAGATACGAGTGATCGAGAACTTTTAATGGTATTCGAGGACTTGAAGCATAATCCGACAGTTCAAAAATCTAAAAACTCTTACGGATCTATAATAACTAAACTGTTGGAGGCTAATTATTACATTAAACCTGAGGGTAGTTACCACTTACCCACGAATTCTCTCGCTTTCATTAATAATAAAAACTCCATCACAGACTACAACCCCTATTACGCATTTCTTCCGGAATACTCAGCTTCCAGCAAGATTGAAATCACTAAAAATTACCTAAATGCAGAAAACGGCGTTGCAAGAGACAATTTTGGAGGATCAAAGCTCATAAAATCTTGCGAGTTTTCTCACAAACTTTATCCTCAAGATCCCTTGCGTTTTTTGACGTACGTAAAAAGCAATAACACTGGCGGAGATTGTCACTTAGCTTCAGATATTCAATACAATCCTTATTACACATTCCTCCCGAAATTTGATAAGAGTGCGATAAATAATGTTGAGGGAAGATCGAACTTCGAAATAAACTCAGAAGTGGTAAAGGAAGTAACTCATTATGAGTCACCGAGTTATGAAACGGACAAATCCCAAGACATTTCTCGTGATGGGACGGGAGATGGTCCTCCTCGTGATTCAGGCAGTATTGCTTCGTATAGGGAGTCAAAAGTCGATAAAATGCCTGGAATTATAGAAAGACAAATATCTTGTAAACGAATAGAGGCGGAAAGTGAGAAGAGAGATAGTTGCACGGAAGTGGACAGTAATGAATTGATTCAAACGACATATAAATTTGACACCAGACCGAGTAAAATGGATTACCCCACACCAGTCGTGGCCATCTTTCCTGAAGATTTGATTCCAGAAACATCGCACTACGTACACGAACCAGTGGTCGCCGTCATATCCCATCTTTTCAGAGATAACATTCCTGAGCCGATAGTACACGAAACTCTAAGTAACCACTCAGGAGATCCGGAGAGCTATTACGGCAGCGATGACGTGTGCAATGTTCAAGTACCTGTCGGTTCATGCAACTCTGCGCAACGATTTGTCACTGAAGAGCTCGGGTACGCAAAACTTAGCACAGAAGCTGTGGTCAGGAAAGAGTCGGAATCATCTACGTACAGAGATGTAGTTTGGCGAAGCGCGCACAGATTACTGGACGATTCCGATATGAGCCATCTCGAGGATTCCTCAGAAACGTTACAAACACATCTAGTAGACGAATTGAAAGAGGCGGTATGGCGTTCCGTGGAGAGCTTGGGATTTCACGAGGAATACTGTGAGGTGGGAGCTCATAAGTCGTTTTCTGAAAATAGTACTTTGGAACCACCTGAAGACTTTGCGAACTCGAGGAAGAAAAGCGATCCCTTAGTGATGAGCAGTTTGTACGAACATCCTCATCGCCATCAAGAGATACTCCCGGAAATGTTGAGCTCGATGTCGTCCGGTGCGTTGTTTCGCTATCAATACGTCGGTTGCCCTCTATGCTCCAGCTCTTGTACCGTCATCGATGACGAAGACATCGAACTGTTACTCTCCAGTAAATTCGTGTCGCAGACGTCCACGGATGAACCGGAACGGATCACGTGGAGCAATAAATCAGAAGCGATACCAGTTCCTTCCTATCCCGTGCAACCTTCCTCCTCTACCAACAAGGTGGTAACTATCGCTCGCCAGTTGCTGCATCCACAAGTGGATTCTCTTCTCGCAACACAAGGCCAACGTCAGAGGCATGAGTACGAATCCAACTTCATCGGAGACGCGGGATTCGACGATTACGTGGGTTTCACCTCCTCCCCGCGACAACGGGGAATTCTAGCAAACGTGCGTTTAGCGGCTGGAGGACAGTTGTACGTGCAGCCGTCGTCGTCGACACATCGACGGAAGTTTGACAGAGAGCGGAGCGCCAGTGCGGGCCACGGCGACGGGCAAGGGAGAGTGTCATGTCCCATTCACATCAAATCTAAGCGATCAACACATCCGCGATCGGCACCGCACGCAAAGCGTGGAGAAATAGAGACGATGAAAGTCTCAGGAGCAAACTTGGCTGAGTTGGCGCACCTGCAAGTCATGGCGTCTCCCGGTCAATATGACATTTTCTCTTCGTCCGGCAAGGGAGACGAGATTACGACCGCAGATCAGATATCACAAGGTACGGAGTGCGAAAAGAAAACGAGCGATTGTATACTGCTTGACAAAGATAGAATGTTTGTATTTTCCTGGGAAACGGATTCAGCAAATGAAGAGAGCCAGGAAATAAGGAAACGTTCGTATACGTTGTTGCACTGGACAGATACTCCTAAGAAGTCACCCCCTAAACAAGTATTAGCTGAAATTCTGAAACGCGTTATTTCTAGCGTATCTTCGTATTATCTGCAGACTCAAAGTTTGGGTGGTATTCGACCAAGTGTGAATGTCCACAGAGTACAGTCCCTACCAAAAGGCAAGGTCAAAGCTTCCCACAGTCCGTCTTGTTCATCAAAATCCTTATCACAGATTGAACACAGGAAATCTCGTAAAGATTCGTTAAGCAAGTTTCACACCCCTTACGAGACTTCTACCAACAACGCAAAGTCGAGAAAAACAGAGAACGAAGATAACTCTTTGTATCCTAAACTCAGCATACCATTGTGTCGCAAGAAACATTGCGAGAAATTGTCGAAAATAGACAGCGTCGTTTCCAAACACCGTACTGTAAAGTTTCAAGATGAAAAACGAGAATCGTCTGACTCTGATGGAGAACCCGTGTTTACGAAACAAGCCTTTACCACGGAAGTAACAGAGAGTGAATTAAACATGTTTCTGAGCTGCCCTCTTCTTTCTCAATCTGCCATTTATTCTTGGTGGAACCTAAATCGTAAAGTTGAGGAGAAAAACACTCAACAGATGCTACTTGAAACATCAAGCAATTACTCGCTTTCATCTACGTCGTCGGATGACTGTGACTTTATTAGTTGGAGGTGACTGTACTTTGGCATATGGGCATCATCATAAACTGGTTATGAAGAAACATCTGTATACAATGGTTCTCGAGAGCAGTGGGAGTCACGTCATAACATTTGAAGAGAATCCTAATTTATTTTGATAAAATTATTTTCCTTTATATTTTGTACGAATTTACTCAGTGTGAATTATAAGAACCAATGTATATTATTCGATATGTAGAATAAAACTTCCTTTATCTATATCTACATGATCAATAGTTAGGTCCAAAGGTAGGTTTGGAATGCCTTCGTACGCCTACCCAGCGCCGACAGAACACAAAATAATTCCATGTAAAAGGTATTAATATGACTGATGAAATAACGGTACACCAGTACAACACATAATGAAAGAATATATTAATACTTAGCGGGAAATTGAATTATGAACGAGCACTAAAAGACGTCCTCCTCTTAGTGTCTGTCATGCTACATTTTATGAGATAAAAAATTAACTCAGCAAATGATAGACAAAAATAATATTTAGGTATTATATTTAGTACAGATACAGTTTTACTAACATTTTAAAATTGAGCTACTTATGCTCGCAACAGATTTGCATTCATAATAAATAGGAATCAGTTAATTTTATCGACAGAAATATTCACTCTATATAGCGGGGCTCGTGGCTAGTATGCCTTAAAATATGCCCTAATTAACGATGTCGGCTGTGCATGCTACACCCAAAGTACTCTCAACGAAAAAAAAAAATAACTGAATACAGAAATACTACTATAACATTCATTAGTTCCCGAAACTAGGGGAACCTGTAGCATCCGACGGCTTTAGGGGGTATTGATAAGAAAGATATAGAGTGTCTTGTAACGCCATTTACATAAATTTTTAAAAAGTTCTTTAAAAATCGAATAGTCTAAGACCTTGAAGAATAAACTAATATCCCAAAACCTTGAAGAATATAAATTTACAATATACTTAAAATAATTTTAACTCGGAATGTTAATATTCAAATAAATACCATTATGAACAATTTATGAGTTGTGTATGAAATTATCAAAAATAAATTGTTAATGTGATCAAGGCTTGGTAAAAGTCTATTATCTTCAAGTGTTTTACATATGTTCAATATTTCCTTGTATCATAATTTTATTTTAAAGTACATTTCAACCAGATTTCGCCTTCATCGGGTTTTTACGTGCACATGCAATAAAGCAAAACACCTTTCACGTAATGCTTTCAAATGAAGTGAAAATTGCCCATGAAGAGGTCGAAAATATTTTTAAAAACTTCATTGTGAACTGTCTTCAGTTAAAATATTAAAATGGCTTCAAATTTTTCCATGTTCGGAAATATATCCGTGTCCTTTTGTCGTACGGACACTCTAGTCTTCAGGTCTTATCAAACTATTGCGGTGAAACGAAGGAGGTAAATTGGTGTGCAAAACGAATGTAATAATAAATCCTATTTTACTATTACACTTTTGATAAATATTTAATTTGTAGTCGCCAGAAATTTCGCATCGCCTACCACATACTACCTATCTTGCTAAAATTTTACTACCAACCTACACCTTCATTTTTACCACATTGCTCGCATACCCTCAAAGACGTAATTTACACCTAATGGTTGTAAAATGACGTATTGTAGAAGCTACGACGTAAAATCTATTAAAACAGCCAAGTTTAAAGATGGAACTGACATTACAAAACACGTAATATAAATAAAAGGATTGTGCTGTTTATTTTCTTCAAAAATGTACCTCTGGCCACTGTTATAGCTAATATTTACAAAGCGATTTTCTCTCTAGATTTCCCTCTCTTTTTATGGATTTACGCTCGTGATATTTTTTATTTCTCTTGGAAGTGAATTATTCAGAAGAATTTCTTAGTCCCTTTTGGCAGTAATCGGTCCCTTTCGTTGAAATAATGCTCTTTTTATTCCTCCATTTTTTTGTGAATTAGTTCTTAATCTTTTTGTGAGTTAAACTTAATATTTGAATATGATAATATATTGTAAATATTCTAAAAGTAATTTTTTAGTTGACACTTGTATTTTAATATTTTAGGAATTATCTCACTGATTTCTTTAACTGCAGCAATACATTTTTGGTCTTATATAAGACATGAAAATACTAAACTACAAAAAATATTATTGTGTGTGAACAATAAAGATTGGCAAAGTGTGCCAATTTAACTGATCTGTAGTACACCTCTCAAATAATACCTTGCTTTTGCTCAGCTTTTTGCACATATCATTAAAACCGTGTTACATGTATTTACTACTGAGGGAGACGTACCAATCTACTTGCGGTAGTCACTGAGAAAGCGTATTGTAAGATATTAATATATAGTGTCCGCCACAAGGTAGAGGGGGCGCATTGTAAGATATTAATATATAGTGTCCGCCATTACTCTTTGTTATGAGTACTCCTAAGTTGTGCGTCGTGTACCTTTAATAAACCGTATTCAAAGAGAACGTTCACCTCAAATATCCACTAAACAGGTGTGAGATAACTCGTGACAAGAAAATATCAAGAGAAGATAAATACTCACTTTCCTCGTTGCAAAATGTCGTAAACACACCAACGGAGTGTTGGAATACAGTAGTCTCAGAAAAAAAATCCTTCGAATGGACAGACAGAATTCCTTCTTAAGTAGTCAGAAAACCTTTAGAAATTTGAGATCACTCTAAAGATGCGTCCACATTGGACGAACATTCGTAACGAACTTGTTTGGCGAATAATAAAAATGTTCGTCAGCGTTTGTGAACATAATAAAAAGTTCGTGGAACATCTTTAGAAATGTTTGGCGAACAAAAAGCTTTTTTCGTGCGCAATATTTTAATAAGTAGCCTTCAAAACCTCTCCTCCCCAACAGTCTTCAGCCGATTCTTCGAGGTCATGAGAACGTTCAATGTTTAACAATCTAGCACTTGTAAATCTTCAAAAACCAGTGTACATCTGTCACTGAAAAACTTAAAATACTTTATTCCCCACTACTCTTCATTCTTTTCGTCGGGTTCCATGCCAAATTTCTTAGTACACTTCTCCCTCCAAAATATACTGTGCTAAAAGGAGATCTATTTTCTTTTAAACTACGTCAACTTTAAACCGTGTCCGAAACGATATACCATTTCGCTTGGTTTGATTAAGATAGTTTGCATCATTTGAATCCCATTATAAGCAACCTTATTCACATAAATGACTCACGATGTGTACTATCTAAGTGTGCAACAGATTACTCCTTCTATAACTATTCAGTTACAAAAAACCAAACAACAAATAAGAGCAACCTCTCTCTTCCTTCCAACCAGCTCCGGACAAACCAAAATGTTCAACCTGAGAGCGAACATTTTGTAGTGAACAATCATGGCAGCAGCTTTCCCGAGTCGCTACTTTTGTTTGGTCTGACCGAACACCGAACATTGTTCGCTAGAATATTGATGAACATGTTCGGTGCACGATGTTGACCAAAGAGAACAAGGCTACAGAACATCTTTTAATAATTAAAATTTTTATTGTTACACAAACAATTATTTTGAAGTGGAACCTACCTGTGGAATACACGAAGAGTGACAGAAAAATGAGATTCCATCATCGTAAGCAGAGCACTACCCCCGATACAGCGACTTTCTTCATTCCCGTGTACACTTAATTTTGTCGCATGGGACACAAAACGTACCACCGATATGCCCGTAAAACATTACTTCCACGTTTTTATTCACTCCAAATCATCATTTTATTGAAAAACATTTACTACAAACTTTAATCTCATGCAGCTTCACGTTAAGCCGGGTCACCGATGTTTTCAACATCTTCGATCGTGGAGAAATGAACAATGAATAAGGAACTGCACGTCGCACCCCGCCCCCTCCACCGCGCCTAAAACGTCAATTACAGAAGGTAAATTTCGTGAAATGTAGAACTGCGGGTAACGGATTTTTTAATCTTTACCTGATGAGGGACAAAACAGAACATATTAACTTTACGATGTACCACAAAAATAATTATGTGTAAAATAGGGTTTAGATTTTAAATTGCGCATTCCTGACAGTTTAGATAATGATTTACAAAACAAGAAACAACAAATGACAGAATATTATATTATTTAATCAAAATTTATTAAAATAAAGTTTTTATAAAAAATACATTGGCCTTGTACATTCTTAATAACTACAACAAGAAAGAGGTTTTGAATTCTTGCAAATCAAAACATTTTAGCCCAATTTTCCGTGCCCAGCATCCTTATAAATGCAGTAATTTCAGAAACTTTTTCAGTGCATGGCAAAAACATTAGATAAGTTTACTTTGTATATAAAGTGATGTTACTTATATTAAGTTTCTGTAAAACAGTAAATAATAAATTTATTGTCAAAAAACAGTACAAACTGCTTATGACCACGTGGAGGGGAAAAAAAACTAATTTACTCTCCGGAAGCAAGCAAGGGACCATCCCATCAATTCCGATCAAGGGCCCTAAGGCAGAGGCGGATTCAAAAAATTCAGCAAAAATTCCTAGATAAGATAAAAAGTTAGCTGCGAGTTATAATACTAATAGAATGTCAATATGTTTGTAATTTTAAGCAAAAAATTACATGTAAGTTATTATCGAACTATAGATTATTCTGAGTATAGTGCTTAAAAATTGAAATAACACTAAATTCACGATTTATTGTTACAATAGACCCGCCCCTAGACAAAGCCTAGAGAACCTGTATGATAAATCCGCCTCTACCCGAAGGAAAACCGGAGAAAAACCCGGGCCAGGATGGGGCTACAGAATTTATGTACACAAACGTGCCAATGTTGAGTACACATAAAACTAAATTAATATGAGCCATAAGACAACACAATCATGCAAGAAAGAATTATAGTATTATAGCTGTCAGTATTATAGTATGTTCATATTTGTTTTCTTTATCATTAATCCAGAAGAGTTTCCCACATTGATAGAATTAAAAGCAATACCACATTATTTTTATTTACATATTCAAAGCAGTTACTTACAATTTATGAGGAAACTTGTGTCCTGGCAATATTAGCTAGCTCTTCAGCATAAACTTTCCTCCTTCATTCAAGACCACAATTCTCAATCTTTTACTCTATGTTTCAATTTTAAATAGAAAAATTTCACTATTTTTTAATATATTGGTAAAACTATATGGAAAAATGCAAATTATCTTTAAATATTGCCTTTATAATTTATTTATAGTGATCATGTACTTTAAGTTGTTTTTACTCTCATCAAGATCCTTGAATACCTTAGGAATTTTTTCACCTCATGTTTCCCTACAGGATCCAAGCTGTGGGACTCTAATACTCCATGAAGTATCTGGATGAGAGTTAGTTAATTGAGATAAAAAATAATAATTTCTTCAATGCATTCAAGTAAATTGTGATTTGAAGTATTTTTAAATTTTTATCCTTTGATTGACTGAAAGAACATTTTTAAAGTGACAACACATTCATTTTCAAGCAAATTAAATAATACTGAAAAATGTATGTCCTGTATATAGTAAATTTTTCCCTGTCTAATTCAAGATCATGAGAACTGCATTCATTTTTGTTTCTTGGCATTGTAACTGTCAATCCTGCAATTTGTAACGAATGAGCTACTTTACTTGCAAAGTGAGTGAAGAATGAACTTATAAATTCAATCAAAGTAACCAAACTAGAAAAAACACATCAGAATAGTATTACAGAAATTGTGTATACAACTGTTCCATGAATTATTAATCTTTTGATTATACGAAGTATTTTGTTATGATTTCAGAATGACAGGGCTTTTAGTCGAAGACTCAGTATTACTTGTAAGAATCTAAAAAACAATTTAGCCATTCATTTCAGTAAATCCAATAGCTTCAGTGCAATAAGTACAAGACTGTAACACATTTCTTTTATTTCTTGAACACTAATCTGAATAAACCTGATAAAAGGTTAAAATAAAGTGGACACCAAATGTATATGTCATAATAGCTGAACAGTACACCGAGGCGAGGTGGGCACAACAAAACAAGACCATAGAAATAGGAGGGGGGAGGTTATAAGACAGGTACCATCTTCTAATAATAAATATAGTCACTAGATTACATTTATGAATATACATTTAACACCCTCCCTTAATAAAGTGACCCACAAATTACTTCTCTAAATTCATGCCACTTAAACAAAAATTGTGCTTGCAAGCAGACAAGGCTTTAGTGAGTACATCAGCAAGCATCTTACTGCCCAGTAGATACAATACAGACAATTCTTTATTCTTAACAACATCTCTGATATAATGGTATTTGATGTCGATGTGCTTAGTACAATTCCTAAAAACAGGATATAAATTAGTTTACCAGCACTTTGATTGTCATTAAATAGTACTACAGACTCTGTGAAACTGGTTATCTCATCTAAAAGATCTTTTAGAAAAATTGCTTTGGCACTGTGAGCCATGGCAATATACTCAGCCTTGCTCTGCGGAGTGCTACACATTTTTGCATTATTGCTTCCCAGGACACTGGCGCATTAGCCAACAAAAATAAATATCCACTATATGACCAGCGGTCATCAACAAAACCAAACAAATTTTTATCATTTCCAAAATAATGTAAATTATAATCAATAGTGCCTTGAAGATACCATAGTACCCTTTTAGCAGCCCTCCAATGTTTCATACTATAATTTGAATTGAATTGGCTCAAGTAACTAGCTGAATAAGCTATATCTGGTGTACTAATGACTGCCAGATACATAATCCTACCTATGAGAGATTGGTATGGGACATTAGGAGGTTGTTCATCAACAGATGGTTTCTGTAATTTACAATTGGGATCTAAAGGGGTACTAATAGGATTAGCATCTTCCATATGAAACCTCTTTACAATTTCTAGGATGAACTCCTTTTGCTTAATCACAAACCCATGTTCAGAGTGGCCAAAATCTGTACCTAAACAATGTTTAATATTTCCTAAATCTTTGACACTAAAATTTTCCTTCAAACAATCTTTAAGTTTTAATTTTTCATTAAAATCATTAGAAAATACAATAAAATCATCTACATGTAAAGCTATGATAGTGACTGACTTATCATTGATTTTGAAAATTCACTTGTATCAAAATTAGATTTAATAAATTTTAACTTCAATAATATACTTTCTACCTTTTCAAACCAAACTCTTGCAGACTGCTTAAGCCCATAAATGACTTTTTTTAATCAATATACTTTTTCCTTATTTTCTGGATCAACAAAGTCCTCTGGATGGTACACATTGACTGTTTCATTCAACTCTCCGTGCAGAAAGGCTGCATTGATGTCTGTGTTCAATGGTCAAATTCATGTTAACAGACAAAGCTAATAACAACCTTAAAGAACTCTTAGCTATAACAGGAGAAAAAGTTTCCAGAAAATCTACTCCATGTTTTTGTGTAAAACCCTTTGCAACAAGCCTTGCTTTACAAATTTTACAATCTTGGCTATTTTTAATTTTATAAATCCAATTAGATTTTACAATAGCATTAATTGGTTTATCGACCAAAGACCAAGTATTATTTTTTAACAAGGAATCATACTCCTTTAGCATGTAAGATAGCTATTCTGCACTTTCACTATACTCCACTGCCTCACTATAACATGAACACATATAGGAAATGAAGTCTGGGTATACCTTCAGTTTGCGGTCTTGCTTGGGATACCTGCGCTGAGAGGTCGTCCCATTGTCTGACCTGACATTTTGTTTACGTCTTTCCTGTAGTTCTTCATTAGTTTTATTTGTTTAAGTGCTTTCTGAGTCCTCGAAACCACTAAAATCTAAGGACAGAAGAATGATGCGATTGTTTCCTTTCCATCGAGGGTCAACAAAACATCTGATGATGAGCTTTCAAATTTCTGCTCTTCTTTAGGTGAGAGAGTTTCAATAAATTCAACATCAGTAGAAATAACAATTTTTCCAGGGTGTTGGAGGTCGTAAAGGCGGTAACCTTTTGTTCGCCCAGGGTACCCTACCATGATGTATTCTTGACCTCTGAGATACCACTTGGTTCTTTTGTGTTTAGGGGTAGGAGCATAAGCTTTTGATCCAAAGACTCTTAAATTACTAAGGTCAACCATTGATCCTGACCAAGCTTCTTCTGGTGTCATTCCTGGTACTGCAGCAGCTGGACTTCTATTTTAAAGATAAATTGCTGTCATTACTGCTTAACCCCAAAACTTTCTATCGAGTCCAGAGTCTATGAGCATACAACGGGCTTTTTCTAGAACCATTTTATTCATTCTTTCCGATACTCCACCTTGCTCGGGAGTACATGGAACTGTTCTCTGATGTGCAGTGCCGCACCCCTTTAAATACATCTCGAACTGACGAGAGGTGTATTCAGTTCCATTATGAGTCCTGATACTTTTAATTCGCAGGCCTGTTTCATTCTCCACCAAAACAGTCGCTCTTGCACCTCTTCTTTTCCTTTGAGCTGGTTTTCGTATTTTCTTACCCTTAAGACAAACTTCACACTTCTGAAAATCTGATTCACTGAAGTTCAGGCCAATGGAACGATTCTTTAACTTCTTCATACCATTGAAGTTCAGATGTCCTAGCCTGTGGTGCCAGGTCTGCTGATCAACTCCCAAGGATACTGTGGCGGATGGGTGTTGCGCAGTCTTCATGACATAAATCTCGAAACCTTGGGAACAACAATGCCAGGATCCCACAGATAGAACACTTATGTTCCTGGTAGATTCTACAGTTCTTCTCGTCGAAGATAACTACAAGACTTTTCTCTGTTAATTTGGCAACTGATAACAGGTTGGCAGACAACTCCAGAGCAACTAGCACATCAGTAATGTTTTTTTTCCTTGCTATTATCTAGCATAATAGACTCAGCATTTTTCTTGTCTGCTTTTTGGTTCGGAAGCTTAGGACATACTGACTTGAAATGTCCTTCTTTATTGCAATTAAAACATATTAATTTCTTCTCAGAAAAACCTTCTTCCGAACTGCCTTCTTTCTTGAAAAATTTTCCTTTGCAAGTAGAACAGTCATCATTCACTAGCTCTCTTTCCTTGAATCTTACTTCACAATACGTAACCTTTCAGTAAGATTCTTTATTGTCCTTTCACTCTTTGGCATGGACTCCCAGGCATTAACAAATTCAAAAATTTGTTGGGGTAATGTATTAAAAATACTGTATAAAAACAAAGATTCGGAAAGTTTTACCTTGTCTTCCTTCCAAGTTTCGTCCTGGAGCTCCATCCACAGCTTTTCCAAACGAGAAATGTGTTTAGCAACACCCTCAGCCATGTCCATAGTTTTTATACTGAAAAACTCATTGAAGAGACGATCTTGTCCTTGTTCAGTTCTCTGTTCGTAAACACTCAACAATTTTCCCCACATTTCACTGCTAGATGAACACATTAATAAGTTGACAAACTGCTGTAGTCATATTACTTACAATGACTTGCTGAGCCTCAAATTCAATCTTCTCTAATGCATGCACCTACTTCTGATAATTACGCCGGTCCTTTTCAGAAGAGTCAGCGTCGGGAGTAGGCTAAAGAAACAGGATAGGGCGAAAGGGTCTGAAGTTTGTAGTAGTTTGTCAAACATTTCGTCCAGAGAGCGCCACCAGCTATATTTGTGGTTGCGCTCAATAGATGGCAGCAAGTACGTGTTTGGTTAGGTTTCTCGCGCTCTTATTGGCTTGTTATTGCTCCCAACGAGTCAAGTTGAAATCTTTTTTTTTTTTTTTTTTNGTCATTAGAGCCCAACAAGTTGAAATCAGTTGAAATGAAATCATGAAGCAAAATTAAGTATTTTGAAGTTGTGACGAACTGTGAGTTCGAGTTTTGAATCAATTTGAACAATGGAGTACGAAGCGTGCTGTAATTTGCGTACGTTACTTAAATCTGTTTGTGGCTAACAAAAATTATGTTAGCTCTTTAAGTAATACCACAATGTCTTATGAACACCTCTTGGGGATTCAACAGTTCTGGCAGCGCTCCGTACATAAAATTTGTTTGCATGCGAAAATGGGTAAGTAATAATACGTTTTAAGTATTTCAGTAATTTGATGTTTTAAGTAATTGGCACATAACGTGTGGGTAGACGTTGATGAGCTTGGCCACATTGTATATTGTTGTATACTAATAAAAGTTGCATCCTCTTTTAGGTGACAATAAGTGAATTAGATTTATCGGTCCGATAGTGCGGCTTACTTTTCATTCAAGAGTGTTCTGTGCATTTTTCTCCCAAAGACTTCGACGGTAGGTTAAATTACCGCTCTTGTATTTTTGTGATCAATGAATTATAACGAACATTGGTGAATTAAGTTACTGTATTTGAACTCATTTTCACAATAATGTCGCGTTGGAACATAGCGATATCGAAGAAAACCCTTCCAACATGTCGCGTTGGTCGTTGCTATGTATATATTTAGCGTTGTCTTTGTCCCAACGTCGGGAGAGGATAGACCCCAGAGGAAATAATTAGAATACTCGCTTGGCAATAGTTAGAGTAATTCCCTATTCAGATTTTGGCGTTTGGTTAATAAAACAGACACATATAAACTATAACAAAGGTTTAATAATTGAATTTGCACATAAGCTCGAAGAGAGCTTATAATTAAAACGTTATAATGATGCTCCCATAAGTAAATGATTACATAGTTATGTTAAATGCCCTTATCGGAGCGAGAGATCAATATATTGCATTAACATGTTATAAGGACTCGTAAGGACGTCAGGGTCCATTAGACTGTTCCATATGCTTCCAATTACCGTTAATACCGATCGTCATCAGAACTGTTGTCGGCTGCGCTCCGTGAAGTAGCGCAGGACGCTTCTTGCGTCCCGTCGCCGATACACCCAGTCTCAGGTACGTCACATCGTCTCCAGCGAGCTCCTCATGGAAGAGATGATGATCAAGAAGTAGAAGAGAAGGAGCTCGGATGGGCGGTCACCAGTTTAAGTAATCGTGAGGGGTGTGCGGGGGGATTGGTATGTAACTTCCCGAAAGCGCAACGAACCCTGGAACCCGCCCTCATAGGGGTGGGGGATTCCATGTGGATATTTGAATGTATTGAGGAGCTCTTCATTGTAGAAGTCATTGGGAAGGGAATCGTTGCACACGGCTCTACGATAATTTGTGGATATGGTAAGGCGTTGTCTTATGCATTTGAATGAAATTAGGAAGAAAGAGGGAGGAATGTCACATGGAAGGGGGTGACAGAGTGCAGTGGCGTGGCGAGTCATACGATCGTGTGTCATCTCGGACTTGACCGCAGAGAAAAATAGGTTCTCTGGGAACCTCACCACAGAGACGGGACAAACAGGAAAAGGTTCTTATCTCTCGCGACTAACGCCACGGAGTTCCGTCTGGCGAGTCACAATTAAAATGACACTAACTATTTAAATTATCGATATGGAAAGATATTATAAAATTCTTGCGTAATGTCAGCTTTGCGTAATATTATAAACCTTTGCGTAATGTCAGCCCCGTGACAATAAGTATGTTGACTGATATTATATTTGTGTTGTTTTCCAAATGTTGCGATGATGACCTGAAGAGTGATCTCATTGAATTTCGCCAGTCTCTACTTGGGTAAATAAACTTAACAAACTTAATAATACACCTGGATAGTATCGAAGTTTGAGGAGTGGGTTAGGCTACGTAGGAGGCAGTTCATTAACTAAACACAAATGCTATTAATTGGCATCTTAAAACAAAAATTTAAAGAAATAGTACCTAGTTGTTTCTGTGTACAATGTTTATTTGTAATTATACCTCACACATGAGTTAGTTACAAATAACTGGAGAAAATTGATATTTGCATCTTATTTAACTTTATTGTACCTGCCATGAATTTTATTTTTTATAAATGTTTATGTAGTGTGTAGAAGAGTTACATTTTTCATTGATTCACCTTTTTATGTTTTAATGTAAACTTGCATTGAAAAAAATTATTTCCACTTTGTTTATTTACTACTTAATGTATTGTGGCTCCTTTTGTGTTCTGAAACTTCATGTTATTTAATTTTACTTTCACTTTCTTAGTTTACTATTTGAGTTATAGTATATTGTGGTGGTTGTAACTTGGTAATGCTTTTTTAAACCATGAGATGGATACTTCTAGTCACGTTATCCTATGGATATATAAAGGGTTTTACAGTAAACTTTTCTTTAAAATCAACATTGGCATTGGTACACATTTGGTGAATTTCTTATTTCGAAGTCAGTCTTCTCACACATGTACTCAGGTTGACAGACCTCTCCCATTTTCTTGATGGATTGATATTCAACCTGTAGAATGGAAAATCTTGAGACTGTTCCTTGGTAGATTATTGTTAGATGGTACTGACTGATTGTCTTCATTCCTTTTTCATTTTACTTTTACTACATGTTCAAGACACCCTTCTGAAAGTCTCCTAGGCTTATTCTGCTCTCATTTGATTCTTCGATACATCGAGAAAGCAGAAAGATTCTTTTACTTTTGGACTTCAAATGAACAATAGTAAATCTTGCATTATCTTTTCATCAATCACTTTATCATCACTCAAACAACAAAATATATGGAAAATGTTACACCCTGTGCAAGGAGCAGAGTGGTTTATGCACCACTGTAACTTAAAACAAAGTTATCATTCCATTGACTGCTTTCTATACAGCCAGTGGAGATGACAATTCCCACAAAGTTGATATCTGAACCACATTTATGGACTTATCTGCTTCCTTTGTTTCTCATGTGACTTGCTTTCCTCCAAATAGTTGGTGGATGAACATAAATGAGTTCTGTTTTGCTAGTATTTTGAATGAAAGATTGTATATTTCCTGTGACAATGTCATGTAATCTTATTATGAACACAGAATTAAGAGCAAGTATGTATTTTCTTTGTATAAATTTCCTGTCAACTGTGTCCTGTTTTCTTTTTCTGTTTCAAATGTGTAGTAAAATATTTGAGTTATACATTGTGTTAACTATTCACAAATGTTAATTTTTGCAGCAAAAGTATTTTCAGCTAAATACAATATGAAAATGAGGTCGCACTAGAACGATGGAGTGGGGAACCGTACCTTGTTGAAGGGGTTGGTACAGTACCTAGAAGGGGAGGGGAAAGGAATCGGGAACTTCCACGCGCCCTGGCGACCGCTTGCAGAACTAGTCTCGGGCCTGCCCTTCCAATTTGTCAATATTTGTTTCCAGTGCTCTCCATGATAATATCCACGGACCGAAAAACTAACAATATGGCGAACCGGTACCGACTCTAAACACAGCACTAATACACGCGCTTTGACTTTTGAACTTGACATTTGCTTTAAGTAATCAATCAGATTGGTGTCTGGGCCCATAACCTGATAAAAGGTTAAAATAAAGTATACACCAAAGGTAATGTCGTAAGGTTTTCAATAGCTGAACAGTACACTGAACTTTTCATCTTATCTAGGAATTTTTGCTGAAATTTTTGAATCCGCCTCTGCCTTAGGGCCCTTGATCGGAATTGATGGGATGGTCCCTTGCTTGCTTTCAGAGAGTAAATTAGTTTATTGTCCTCCAAGTGGTCATATGCAGTTTGTACTTTTTTTTTTGACAAAAAATGTATTATTATACTGAGGAAAGGCACGCACAAACAGAACAACACTATAGAAATAGGAGGGGGGAGGTTATGAGACAGAATTTTATTTCCTTTGATTCATGCATAACAGCTTCTCCATAGCCAAATAAAAAATATGTCTCAAAACTTTGTAAAAGAAAGATTTTAATATAAAGTTTATAAATTCATAAGGGAATCTTGAAAATAAAGTGACACTGTCTTCTATAAATTTAAATATTTTAAAGTTAATGAAAAATAGAAAGTAAAACACATAAAAATCACTTGTAAATTGGATGAAAGAACTTCAGCTTCCTACCTTACCAGGTCATTAATAAGTTCCAAGTAAGAGAAAAAAGTTTTTTCCCAAAATTTTAAATCTGATTTTTAAATTTCCATTAAAACTTCATTTTCCACAAGTTTTAAAAATCTCTCTTGAACTTTTTGTTTCTGAACCCTTCATGTCATTTTACTGTTCATTTGTTCTTCATTTTATTTAATTTAATTGATTCACTTTGCATTTTGGGGGGTCTCAGAACCCCATTTAGAGCTTTGTCCCTCATATTTTGCTCGTGTGTTTCAACCCCAACTTCGTGTCTTTACCCCAGCCAAGCAATTTCATATCTCCCAGGCGTTGACGAGGTGTGATTTTTATTTGTAGTTAACATCTCACTCCAGCCGGTATGACCCCAGGATAGTCTTGGTACACATGTAACAGCAATCTGAACAGACCTAGGAGTCTGTATGGACACCTACCTTCCTACCCCAAACCCCTGCAGGTCAATGCTCTACCCAGTGAGAAACACTGAATCAAAGAGGTGTAGTAGTATTTGAAAAATAGAAATATCATTTAATATAATTTTTCTCTTTATCCAAAATTATTTCTCAGAAATTGATAATATATCAATTACACATAATACAGTAAAATTATGAACTGACACGGATATGTTGTCAAACTTATATAGCATATTTTTTTAAACCTTGTGTACTATCTGTTTCTTTGTTTGTATACTAGAAATTGTAATCAATGTATATGTGTATTATGCTATTTGTGTTTACTAAATGTTGACAAAATTTTGGAACCGAATGAATGATATCCATGGAAATGTATTGGCAATGTCAAATTTATCTTATCCCACGAGTCATTATCTGCATACTTTCGATTGATCAGGCCAACATGGGGTGGGGTTTGGCAAAATGTTACTTGATGAATAAAACTAATAAGTCATATTTATTTATAGTAATATGTTGATTCTGATTTTTATATTTATATTATTATTTTTTATCATTTCAAGCTGGAAAAATCAAATAATATATTTCTTTATTTTTAAAAAGTATTTTTTTAATATTTACTATTACAATAAAATGTTTTCATGTTGTAAGTTATGACATGATAATTCTGAACACTATGTTCCTATTTTCTTTCACTGGGCTTGCCACATCAGAATATTTATTCTGATACATAGATTTAGCATACATCACACTAAGTTGGATCCCCCAAAGTTTCATGTAAAATTTGATGAAAAATTTTCGTCATCACATCACAGACTGTAAACAAAGTTTTGCAGGTCACATGTGGCCCATGGGCTGTTTGTTGGACAGTGCATTATTGATGAAACACCTGACAAAGTCAAAAACATGTTGACAAAATGTTGTGTGATTGAAATTAATATCATTTCAAATCTACCTGAAATGTTGTATTTTTTATTAAATTTGAAAAATGGTAGAAGAAATTAATATATCCTTGATAGTTGGATACAGTAACTGATTGAAAGTTAAGTACACATTAAGTTACAAAAAATTTAAATACTCCACTTACATTACACAGTTGCATATTGATAGGTAACAACAGTGGCTTGGACATCATATTTCTTGCTTTCAAATATTCAGAGCTGTTTCGCTGTATAATTCACATAGTTCATTTTAAATTTAAATTTCATTGCTTCTCATGAATATTATCAATTAAAGTAAAATTTAATGATATTTTTAACAAATAAGTTTAGTTTTTAATTATTTTATTCAGTATTCCCAACTCTGGTCAGTAGATTCTCCTACACAGGGTGACATGTGTTTGTATCACATGAATAATTTACAAGATAAATCCAGAATGTTCCGCTGAAGTTGGGCCTTCCGACAGAGGAAACCACAATGTTGGTAGTTTGCAAACTAGCAACAGGCATGAACAAATACAAAGATAATAACAAAACAGTACTTACATTATATTGACCCAAATAAACTCCTCTAATATTTTGCACAAAAACTAGAGAAATGAACAATCATCCGGATAGTCAAATTTATTGTACAAAAGATGAAAATTAATACCTTGATTTCATGGTAGATTATCACTTTTAAATGGACAAATAAGGTAAAAAACTTGATCCAAACACTTGATTTCCATTTTTACAAATTTTAAGAGAAATATAGAAGTATTTTGAATGCTATATTACGGATTATATCTTACTGCTGTGACATAGTAATTTTGATTGAGTGGTACATGTTGTCATGCAATCAATGTTTTAGAAAATATTTTTTAAAGGATTATTTAGGTAAGAGGGTGAGTACTATTACTTGTCAGAATTGTTATGTTAACAAGATTAATATCACTAGATCAGTAACAAATCCAGGATTTTATTATGGTGCAACCCAGTCTGTTTGGGGTTAGGGAAAATTTTGGAAAATAAGTTGCAAAATGACACACATTAAAGGTAAGGAAGTTTATAATTCTGTTAGAATAACTTTACAAGCGATATTGTCATATTGTGAGTGTGAATTTGGTCAGGTAAGAGAACCTGGAAAAACTGTGGTCTTTATGAGTTGTTGTGAGGGAAGTCAGAGTTGTGTGTGTTGGAGTACGGACTGGTGTCTGTGAAATCTCTGTTATGTTGAATGATGTTCCAATGTGATATTCGAGACTTTGAAGAGTATTCAATACGAGGTTCAAATTCTAATCCTCACAAGAAAATCATGTCATAATCCTGGTGAATTAATAAATATAATTTTAGATTCAGTGTGGTCTCTTTGTTTGTCTACCTCACCAATCTTTGTTTAACATGTCTGGTAGTAGGATCACTAACATATTGTGACTTTACAATTTAAAATCTCTTTTGTAATTATTACCATGGTTGAACAGCACAGTAATTTCAGGTTACTAACATACAGATGAAATCGCAAAGCACAGAATTCACAGAAGTTACAACCTATATTTACCAAGAATTAGAACTCCACTCCCTTCACAAACCTGATTACAAGAGCACAGGTGAAATAACCCACTCAACTAAACTGGGTGAAGGTGTACTTCATATATTTAAAGAAATGTGGCTTTGATACTTCTGAGAGCAGAGTTGAAGTTATCTGCACTGCATATGTTATAGGAGTTATCATGAATTTACTATCAAAAAAGGCAAACTGCATTTGACCAGATGGAGGATAATAATCTACTTTTCTCTCTGGAAACAAGCAATCCTACCAAGTCCGATCATGGATCCTATGGCAGTGGTATTTTCATCATTTCAGCATCCTAAGATAAGAATAAAAATATATAGCTACTTGTCATAGTAACAAGTTATTTAACAAATACATACTATTATCATATCTAAATTATTTGGAATATTTTACTACGGTGTCATAACTATTAAAATCACTCAAAATTCGAAATTAATGATAACAGTATTATAAATGAGAGTACCGCCCCTAGGGAGTTTTCTCTTTTCTGCTGCATTCCTCCTCTAACAATGTGTCCTAAATGCAATTTGTCCTAAAACCAATGCACACCCCAACATGATTGAGTAGTTTACTCATATACCAGTTTAAAAAGAGCGAAAAATAACATACTATTGTAACCTTATCAAAATGCACCAGTCTACTGAAGTTAGAGCTAAACTGTGTTAAGGCCATATTTTTGGCATTTAACATCTTGCATTCTCAAAATTTCCTTTCATTTCTGTTGGTATTACTGGACTCAATACCTTAACTTCCTCACATGAAAAATAAGGCATAAAATAAATAATTAAATAAATTCAATAAAAAACTATCATTCATACCAAATCCAAGAATTTTTACATTGAGTGTATATGCATATTTTACATTTCATTAGTAAATATAGTGCTTAATGAGATTCAAAAATAAATTAATAATGAAACAAAAGTCACTGTCTCAAAAAACCTGAATTTAATAGTGACAAAATTTGATTTGTTTCTAGTTCAATGTGTGCCTAAGGAATGTTATAATTATATAGCAGTGGCTAGTCCAACGATTAGTAGTGATAAAGGTGATTAACACAAATAGGACACGCACCTCATTCCAGCTCGGGTGTTTAATGAATACTGCCGGAAACAGGAAAACAGTACATGCAGTACATACAAAAAACATGGATGATAAGGATACATATTGCCAACCTAAATCCAACACACTCCCTTAATCTTGACATCTAAATCACACCCATGGCTTTAATACATCTCAGATGATTCAGGCTAGTTAATCATCATCATCATCATCACACTGAGTAAAAAATTATGGGCTAATGATCTTGCTGTTGATGAGCCCTTAAAGTCCCACAAAAANATACATCTCAGATGATTCAGGCTAGTTAATCATCATCATCATCATCATCACACTGAGTAAAAAATTATGGGCTAATGATCTTGCTGTTGATGAGCCCTTAAAGTCCCACAAAAAAAAAAAGTAAAAAAATTCCATTACTCATAGTTCCTTTCAAATATTTAAAAATCTTCTGTACCGCATTCCAATGCTCTTTCCCATGACAATTGTTGAACTGACTCAAGTAATTTACAGCGTATGCAATATCTGGTCTAGTGCACAATGATAAATACAATGAACCTCCAATTGTCTGTTGATATGGCACATCAATGGCACAATCTTTACTTTTAGTTAATGTTAAACCACACTCTATGGGAGTCTTTACACGCACACAGTTTAGCATACCAAACTTTGACAGTTTTTCACAATATTTTGTTTGGTCTAATTTTACACTATATTTTGTTCTCGTCACTCTCATGCTTAAGCAGACACTTGCCCTAAATCTTTTGTAAAAAATTCTTTGACAAAACAGTCTTCAATTTTTCAACATGACACACATCATTAAAGAAAAGAAAATCATCTATATACAATGCAACTATTATAAGTTTCTCTCCTTTCTTTCACACATAAACACAAGGTTCATATTTTGACTGATCAAAACTAATCTCTGTCAAGATTACATGAACTTTCTCATACCAACACTTGCTGGCTTGCTTCAAACCGTAATCAGCTTTCCTTATTTTACACACTGCCTTCTACTATTGGAAAACCCTCAGGTTGAGACTTATATATCTCCTCTATTAATTCACCATTTAGAAAGGCAGTGGAGATATCTACATAGTGGATTTGTGGTTCAAGTTTAACAGATAAAGAAAAAAATAATCTCAGCATACTATACCTAACAGGCGCATAGGTATCCAAAAAATCTATACTATATTTTTGAGAACAACCTACAGCCACAAGCCTTGCTTTGTATTTGATAATTTCCCCTTCACTGTTATGACTTATTTTGAAATCCCATTTGCTTCTCACAACATTTTTATCTTTAGGTTTTTTTACAAGATCCCATACATTATTATCCTCGTTTGACTTGAGTTCACCTTTCATAGCATTTTCCCAATACAAAGCATCTCTACTTGCCAAAGCTTCACATACTGTTGCAGGTTCTATAACTTCATTAAAAACTACATTATCATATAACAAAGCAGCATAGAGTTCAAAATCAGGAAATTCCCTTCTCTTTCTTTCTCGCAAGGGTTACCTTCTTTCAGTTTCAGGGTTTTCATTATTATTGTTAATGACTTCATCTTCCCCTTCAAAGTCACCATGTTCGGCATCATGAAATTCAACAGTTGTTTCTTCTATTGGCACAGTCTCTACATCATTTTTGTCCACAAGATCAAGTATTGGACAGTAAACATCACTTATATCTTTGAACTAGCAGTAATTTTACTCTTATCAAATTTCATGCTCAGTTCAACAGAAATACTCTTTGGTTTATGAGGATCTAACAAACGATACCCTTTTGTTTCCTTATCGTATCCAGCAAAAAACATACATTTAGCTCTGGGATCCAACTTATCACCATGAACCTGTTTTGGGATATGAACATAAGCATCAACCAAAAACTTTCAAATGGGAATATTTCCCAGTTTTCCCACTGAACAACTCTTCAGGTATAGCATTATTAATCCCAGTATGTGGCACCTTATTCTGCACATCAATTGCAGTTTACAGCTTCAGCCCACACTTGTTTGGAACATTTAACATCATACTCCTTCCAGCTTCAAAACTTACCTATTTTGCCTTTCGGTCACTCCATTCTGCTCAGGTGTATATCATCAACTAGAGTCAGCACATATTTTTCTCCACCAAAACTCTCCAGTGAAGGCCCACACAAATCTGCATGAACAAGATCTAACACTTTCGAAACCTTAGGTGATACTGAGTGAGGAAAAATCAGTCTCGACTGTTTCCCCAAAGCACAAGAAACACACATTTCAGTATTTACATCTGTAAATTTGACATCTTCACAATGATTGTTCAAAAACTTTACCTTCTGAAAGCCAACATGACCTAACATTTGATACCATAGGTTGTAATTTTCAATGTTACTCACAAGAACAGATTTTGCTACTGGTTTACCATCCAAGTGGTACAATCCATGGCCAAAGTATAGCATATGGTCCAAAGAGGGTTCGAAAAAATGATTAATGTCATAATACTACAAATATTATTACGGTTCCGAAAATATAAGCCGTATTGTTCGCTCTACTCTACAATCCATTCACTCTACTTCCAGTACCTAGCACTGAATCTGTAATATCACAATCATCAGCATCAAAAAATTTACAGCCTGTTGAAGTGAACAACACATTTATGCCACGATCAGTACACTGACTAACTGATAACAATGTCACACTCAAACCTGGAACATAAAGCTCATCAGATATTTTATCAATTGAACAAGTTGAAGAAAATTTTAAATCTCTTGTACCAGCAACTTTCAACTTCTCATTATTACCAACAATAACTCTCTGATCATGTTCTCGGTCTTTGTAATTCACATATCATCTCTTTTCTCGTGACATGTGTCCCTCAATGCAATTGTAATAAATTCTGGTTCTATCAGACATTCGAGTAGACAAAGCACACAAAGTTCTCTTCTCAGAATTCTTTTTCTTGCTTTTCTCATCTTCACTCTTCTTGTCCATCTTCTTTTCAGCGCCAGTTTTCGATTCCTTCGGCTTAGGGCAGTCTGATATAGCGCCGCATTTCGTGACAATGCCAACAACGTCTTTGAGACACATCAACCTCAGACTTGTCAATAGACTTGTGATTTTTCTTATCACGATGTTTCTGCTTCAAGAAGAATGCAGCACGATCACCCGATTCATTAGTAAGATCTCTTCTTTGACTATTATCCAGAAGTTCGCTAACCACAGTGTCCAATACCATGCCATTTTTCCCAGCACACTGTGTCATGGCTAGGCTGTCAAACTCACTAGGCAGTCCTTGGAAAATCATAGCAATCAGGTACTTGTCTTTGATTTCTTCTCCTAGGACTTTTCAACTCTTGACCTCAAGAGGCAATATATGACTCCATATTTGAGAAATCTTGATACGTTGCTTGGCTCACAGCCCGCACTAGGTGGACGTAACGCCAGAGTCCCTTGGTCTCAAACTACTTCTTGAGCAATTCCCAAACCTCTTTAGCTGTCTTCCCGGACTCAACGTATTGATAGTTTTGGAGGTCGACCATGAGGCAGATGTCGGTAAAAGCACGTTCCACGCGGTGCTACTTGCCGTGAGCCGTATAGATCCCCAACACAGCAATCCAGAGTCTTTGCCGTCGAAAATAGTTAGTCATCAAGAAACGCCAAGTTTTGTAGTCCTCTCGCCCTTTCAGCTTTGCAATCCCGAAGTTACAGGGTCCCGTAGCACCAGGTTCCCCCATCTTGGATTACTGAATTACCGGCAACTACAATCACACATGCATATCACCTCTCAATCACAAAAAGAAACAATGTCGACTATTACGAATAATGCCCAAATTTAAGAATATGGTCCCACAAGGGTTCGAAAAAATAATTGATTTCATAATACTACAAATATTATTGCGTTTCCGAAAATATAAGCCGTATTCTTCGCTCTTCATATTTACGGTAGTTATTAAGAAATATTGTTCCGCACTATTTTCTTCTCTCCGCCACAGTTTATTTTAGTACGTTAGGGTATGATAATTATATGACTCGCGACAGCGAGCCATGAACGATTATAAACAATTGTTCGGTCACAGTCGGCGATGTTAGGTTTGTTAGACCCGGCAATTCCGTTTTAGGAAAATCTGTTGTAAATGCCTTAGGGCCCTTGATCGGAATTGATGGGATGGTCCCTTGCTTGCTTCCGGAGAGTAAATTAGTTTTTTTTCCTCCACGTGGTCATACGCAGTTTGTACTGTTTTTTGACAATAAATTTATTAATAATGTGAAGATGGAGGCGATGGTGGAGGTAGCAGCACTCGCGGAAGGATATACTTAGATCTGGATATTTTTCTATGGCGTTGGACCATATAGTTAAATTAGCCCCGAATAATTAGTCCTGGGCCCATAAAGTGTTATAATTATATAGCAGTGGTTAGTCCAGCTATTATGAGTGATAATAATAATAAATTTATTGTCAAAAAACTGTGTATGACCATGTGGAGGACAATAAAATAATTTATTCTCCGGAAGCAAAGCAAGGGACCATCCCATAAATTCCGATCAAGGGCCCTAAGGCAGAGGCGGATTCAAAAAAATTTAAGCAAAAATTCCTAGATAAGATGAAAAGTTAACAACGAGTTATAATACTAATAGAATGTCAATATGTTTGTAATTTAACGCAAAACATTTGCATGCACAGATTATTATCAAACTATTGATTATTATGAGTGATAAAGGTGATTAGCACAAATAAGACACGTATGCTCCTTCCTGCTCGGGTGTTTAATGAATAACGCCAGAAACAGGAAAACAGTACATTAAAAAAACGTGGATGACAAAGATTACATATTGCCAACCTAAATCCAACAAGGAAAGATTTTTTTAGACATTTTCTGAAAAGTGACATTTCTTCATTTTATCCCTAAAACAATATATAAATTATTCACTTATGTACATAAATTATTAAATTAGACCTAACATATACAAATATGTTAGGTCATGTTTCACTACCTTATTGTGTCTAAAATCTGTGAATAAAAATATTTTTTGTCAAACATTCAAAAACTCATTTGACATGGAGGACAATAAACTAAATTCAGGTCTCTCTAGCTTTTCAGGTCTGTGTTGCTGTATTCTCTTCATGAATTCAAAGGCATAAGGACAATTAAAAGCAAAGAAATATTTCATGCTAAAATTTTTAATTACAAATCATTTCTTTATAAATCTGTTTACAAAATATTATATACACAAAAAAAAATAGCAATAGAAACCATTCTTGGTATACAGGAACTTCCAGAAAATACACTGACACACTGTGATGAGTTGAACCTCCAAAATACAAAAGAGCACAAATAAATGAGTATTTTTTAAATAGAACTGTAAAGAAAATGTTCATAAACACAACACACACTACAAGGATGAAAAAAAAAATTTCCTGATTGAGGAAATGCTGAACACAGGCCTACTCATCAGTCAACACTGAAATGTAACTACAAATTTTAATAGAGAGAGAGATTCATGAAATAAAACTGACAAGAAGAATTCACTAAAAAATGAAGCACTGAAAGAGTGTAGTAAAGAATACTATATATACATTAATTGAAACATACTCATGTTGCAACTCAAGAGAAGAAATCTGGTTTCACAGAATGATTACAAACACTTACAAACTTAAGATAATTGTTTGATATATACATAATTACACATAAAACATTTTCTTTGTATAAATAAAACAACTCAGGCAAAATAACTGTCAACAAAACAAAGAAATGTAATATGGCACATTAAATGAACCACATACCTTAAAATTAGAATTAACACAACAACAATAATCTGGTTGACACTTGAGAAAAAAACATTCAACAATTCATTACAATTTGTAGCAGAAATATAAATGATACATCACTGGAACATGTTCTGATCAATTCCCTTTTGAAAAGTATTTACAGAAATAAATATTCAAAAGAAAGATATAAAATAAAGTATGATTTTAAAAGTGAATTACAGTTCACAAGGATCAATATAATACTATGACAAGCATATTACATAGTGATCCAAGTTTAAGGCATTTAATGAACACAATACTAGAATGAAAATTGTCTCTCTGTACAGCCCTTGTCTCAACAATGTGTACAATCTCAATTTTATTTATATCCCACACACTACACAACATGAAAAATAGAAATAAACTTGTATTGGATAGCAAAAATAACTACAGATTGTTCTTGAAGCTGAGGAAATAGCCACTCTTCAAGACTGATGAAAGGGAAGTCCGAGGAAGAAATCTATTAGTGAGCTAGTTGGGACAAAGCTCCACAGGGGATTTGGGGGTAAATCCTACAGCAACCAAAGCAATTTAATAAAATAAAATGAACAATATGTAATACCAGCAACAGCTTATAACAGTGGTTGTTTTGGACATTTCTATATAAAAGTTTTAATTTTTAAATTGATTATATTAATATAAAAAATTAGTTGAATGAAGATGATTTAAATTAAAAAACAAAAGTAATGATTATTAAAAAGGGGCACTTAAGTCACAAGTGTTGGACCCGGCTAGCTCAAGAAAGAAAGGAAATCTTTTATTAATTTGGTAAGCATATAGACAGAAAACAGTTACCACAACTGACCCTTCAGAGCTGTTATCTCTATGCCACTGATGTATTTGATGTAAATAAATAAATCTTATTAAAGATATAAATTACTTTTTCATTCCATTTCAAGATGTGTTCCTAAAAAGAGCCATCTAAAAAATTAAGAAGAACAAAGAGCTACCAAATATATAGTCAGTTAAGGTTGATTTCATTAAAATTTAATATGAAAAATGGATGGGCTAAATGTTTTGAAAATTGTAGAGGTCATCTTTCTCATTCAATTAAAGCCTTCAAAGCAATTTTTGATCCTTAGTGGGCACTAATTGCATTTACATTCCACATGATGATTGCCATAATATTTTTCAAAATAAAGGAAAATTTACTCCCATTCATTGATCAGAACATATAAATAATGCTTGAAAAATTAGATAAAATAATTATAATACTAATCAATTAAATTGAAAAATCAATTGAAATAAATTTTTCTCCTATATAAAGTGAACATACAATTTAAATTAATCAAATACTGCACAATAATTTGTAATAAATTGTTGAAACATAATATAATGTCATATTTTGTTCCTTATAATGCTAGATAGACTGCAGAGCATTGAAATACCATTTATTCCTAAATTGCACATTTATATATTCTCAAAATATTTTACACAATAGCTTTAAAAACTTTCAAAGTAACAAATTTCACACTATGTCAAAATATAAGGCACAAACCAGCTGTATTTACAATAGTTTCAGTAGTCTCAATTGGCACAAAAGGTACAAAAAAATTCCAAATGTACTACATTCTTTTGGTCTGTCATGTAATGTTACAATATCTTGTAAGAAAGATAATTCACTTCCAATCCATCATGAAAACTATTAGAGGCAGTTAAATGAAATGTTAGCAACATTAATAAACTTATGAATTCTCTGCAAATGGCACTCACAAGTATAGGTTTTGTACTTTACTTCACTGTATTCATGAAACAAAATATATTGATCAGAGATTCTATACCAAGATAAATAAATTTAATATAAGACTAGTATAAAATTTCATATAAACTATGTGTCATATAAACTAATTTTTACAACATAAATATGAAAATATTCAAATTACATCCTGTGAATCACCTCACACATCTTGTCCTATATTTTTAAAATGATCACAGGGTGAGTGAAGAGTTCTTATTACTATACAATTATATGACTAAAATTGTAATCCTTGAATGCACGTATTATATTATTTTAAATCTTTGCATGCTTCACTCTTCACAAATAATTCAGAGTTATTTAACAAAATCGCACCTTCACTATTTGAGATATACAAATAAAATATCTTCACAAAGTAATACACAAATTTGGTCAGGGCAGTGTTTGCATAACTGTTGCATGGAATAAGATGATGAACACAATATATGCAAAACTTAAAATGTAATTCATAATTAGGAGTGAGTAATTGGGTGGATTGGGTACTAACCAAATTTACACATTATTTCATTAAGACATACCACTATTATAATCTCAAGTGATTTCATACCTTACCTCTCGTCATGTCAATTATTTTCTTGGGTACATAAAGTTCCTGAGCTTTAGATAACATCAGATTATCAAATGGCTAATTTCTGAAAATCTCTCTAAATTGTTTTAATTTCTAAATGATTCAATTTTTAACTTATTTACATCCATAAAGAAGGTGAGGAGCTAGAAATCAGCTGATGACATACATGTACATATAACAACTTTTAAGCTATGCATTCCACACTTTCACATTTTGCAGGCAAGCAACTGTTCTGACAACTCACTTTTTAACAGAACAATGTTGGTTGATCAACTTTTAATTTGATATTACAAAAGATTAAAAATAATAGAACTTGTATTAAAGCATGTAATTAAAACTTGACAAAATTTAATTTATGAATACAGATTTTTTACCTTGATATTTTTAAGAGTATCTAAAAAGCAAATTTTTTTTTCTTCATCTAACTTCATGAACTTTAACTTTTTATGAACATGGTGAAGTTGATCAATCTTTTCAATTTAATAATGACTTTCGGAAATTTAAAATCTTGGGAAATCTTTAATAATTTCACTCAACTGACCTATCAACAATCTAGGAACATATCAAATGCAAAACATCCTTAAGATGTTAAGTGCTCATAAAATATTCACATTGGAATGTCCACAAAGAATATTTTTTTGAATGTGGAGCTTCCAAATGAGAATTTTACTCGAAGAATTAATTAAATGGCTTGCTCTAGAGCAAACCGAACATCATCATCACCTTGGGCAGAAACTGAAGTTTGGGAAAAGGAAACAATGAATTGATAGGAACCTGAAATTGAAAGCAAAACAAAAAATTAATAAATCAGATATGGAAATTGCAACTATTTCAAATTGAAAAGAACAAAATAATACCTAGTTGGGTCTATCCTTTTATCAAATCCATCTATTTTAACAACATTCATTACATCTTTACTGTATCTCGAATAGCTAAAGGTAATCTGTAATGAAAAACAAAAACATTTAAAAATAACAACATGTTACACATCTTTTTATAATAATTATGTCAATGATAATGTATACATTTTCCTCTAGACAAAATAAAATATCTTTCTGATTTCTGTAAAATCAAAAAAGGGAAATTCATGAAAGAAATGAGTAAACGAAACCTTCAATATACTAAAGAACTAAATTGGGCTTACCTGGTCATGAAATGTATCTAAATGTAGAAACTTCATAGGTTCCAGATGAGAGTGGAATTGATCAATAACAGTAAGAGGTTTCTTCAATAAATGTTCTGAAATCATTGTTTTGTTAAATAAGTTTACTCAGTGAAAAAGGGCATGACACAAAGGAAAATAAATGAAAGCGTGGAAATATAATTACAACACAAAATTATTTATATCAACCAGCAGTTCTTACCAAGATTTAAACACAGAATTATCTAGGAGAGTATTTTATACTCTATAGGATATAAAAGATTCATCAATTTCCTTTTAACATACTATCAAATGTTTTCCAAAAAAGTACTGAAGAATGATTAAATTGAGCTAATCAAAAATATCTCACCAATTATATAACCCATTGTCACATCATCAGGTAGACGGATCTTTTCTCCGATACTTATGAATTTTCCAACACTGTAACAAAATAAAATTAATATGCAGTTTTATTTCCATAACACAAACAGATATTTTTTAACAAACATAAATTAAGAAGATAAAATAAAACTAAACAGTAGAAACTTAGAAGATACTATATTACCACCAATTATAAATAATTCAAAATAAAACACATAAAATATAATTTAACCTTTATCCATAATATGAAAAATTGTAACTTAGTTGAACTGAATCTTTTCTGTACAAATTTATTCTCTTTACAAGTTGGAAAATGTGATACCTGATAAAATTCCTTTCACCACATTTGAGGATAAATAATTATTGTTAAAAGAGTTTTACAAAATAAATATTGCCATATATCACACAACAAAATAAAAAGTAAATTAAAGAAAAATAATAGATAAATTAAATAAAAAGGTATTAACAAATAGGAAAATATTTACCAACATACAAATATTAAATTTTGTAAATAGGAAATACTTTCTTTGGCTAAAAGAAAAAGGGACAGTAACAATTATGTGAGGTATGAGTTTTCTATCCGAAAAATGTTCTCTTTGTACTCATATAAGTAACACCCAAATTAATTCAATTCAACAATTCTACATAAATATAACACATTATTATTTTACTACTATTAACTATTTATTTAAATACATTATTATTTTTCTCATTTTTTGAAAATGTGAAACTTATGTACCAGAAGTTTCAAAACAAATCAAATATTGTTTTTCAAGAAATTTCTACTTACAAAAGGTTTTTATTGTATACACAGCTGACCGCATAAGCCTAAAAATTACACACAGATTTCTTTAGTGGCTAAGCATCCACTAAGAAGAGAGTTTTTTGAAATTTGAATTGTATGGTAGTAAAATGATTTACTACCATAATAATAAAAAGTATGTACCTCGGGATCCCTTAGATTTAGACACATACAATTCCTTATTTATACACAGTTTAAAATAAACCACTGCATATTTCAGTGATTTTGATATTTTCTTTATATTAAGAGAAAATGGAGCAAATAATTTTTTTGGCATACCACTTTATTAATTAATTATACAATGCAAGACTTAACTTATAATGGACAAACAGTATGTTGTATTTTGTAAGTCTTGCCTGATTATATTATGTAATGGACTACTAGATTATATAATGGACATTAATTGTAGTAGAAATTGCTTTATTAAAGCAAAAACATGTTTTTCTTGCACATTTCATGGCTTTAAAAGAATGTCCTTGCAACAAGGGGTCATTTTCTAGGTCTTTTTAGCATTTTAGTAGAAAAACTGATGAACAAAATGCAATGTTTGATATCACTAGTTGTTTTTTTTTTCCTACCATTTCTTTGTTGGAAATTTTTATCTCATCTCAATACCTTCAATACCACACTAAAAAAATATAAACAACAAAGTTTTGACACACCAACCAAGGGATATTTTCTTTTAGCTCCCGGACACCACCAGGAAGTCTCATTATGTACCTACCTATTGCACTATCAAGACAGGAGATTCTTAGCAAAAATCAAGCAGTCATGGGATCAGGAGCAGGTGTGTGTGTGTGTGTGTGTGGGGGGGTTAAAGGTGNCTGCAGTATATTTGTAGAAATGATTTAGCAACGTACAATGTGCTCTACCCAGTTTGACAAAGTTGTTGTAGTGGCGATGGTGGGGCCATTATTGTTGTAAGAGTGGGTGTAGATGTAAATCACATGATACACTCATGGAAAGAGAGTCATCTTCTGATGTCCACGAGTTATGAATGGTTCTTGTGCTTTAGTGCAAACCCCTGAAATATCAATTTAAGAATTATTCTGTTAAACGCAAAAAAAAATAAAAAATACTGTACCAATTCACAACATCATAGAGCATAATTTTATGATCAAAATTGATTTATAGTCATATATGAAGGTTATGCAAATCCTCTGACTTTGAGAAAACTATTATCCTCTGAAATTTATAATGAACCCAGGTTCCAGCCACAAATTCTCTGCTCTACCAGGGTCTGTGCAAATCTCACAATGTAAACACAAATATCAGCTCACTGATTTTAAAATCAGCCAGCCTTCTCAACTTGTATAACTCTTATGCATTGAGGCAATATCAAGAATATTTCTCATTCATCCCAATACATTAAAACATTTTTAGTACCTTCGGGAGGGGTTACTCTTGGCTAGGACTCTCGTGTATAATTCATAGGGCCAATTTTCTATTAGAAGAGGTTTTCATAATATGTTTATGTTTCCATGCTGCTCTATTGCTAGATGGTTTATCATTCGAGTCTAAATATAAGTACTTAATTCAATTGTTAGTAGTTCTTGTAGTGTTAGTGTGAATGATTGTGTATGCACACACGTGTGTGTATACACATGAAAACTCCAATCAAAATTCGTGATAAAATATATATGAAGATGCGTAATTAAAGATAACCTAATCTGCTCTATTTATTACCATTTAAAGTAACACGATTTAACTGCTGTTTGAACGGAAACATTAGCAGCAATCTGTGAGCCATTCCAAACACATTTCATCCAGAAACTGATATGTCAACAAATCAAATCAAAAATAAATTGAAGCTTGATGTTTTAAATTTAAGACCATACTTTAATATTCATGGACCATTTTTCACGCACTTATAGAGTTAATGCTTTAGAATATTGTTATCAAGAAATTTAATTTTTTAGTCATATAAACTTGTCTAGAAAATTTAAGTAGCATGCTTCGATTAAAATTGCAAACAAAAGTTAAATTTTTCAATTTTCTTCTTCTTCATGTTAGGGCAATTTTTTGTTTAAATGAATTTTTGCCCATTCGCCCAAAGCCAATGTCTCAGGATTTAACAATGCATTCAAATTTTGTGTTCAATAGAGAGGAACAGTCCCAGTTATATACAGCATTTGTACTTCATTTTTCAAAAACTGCAGCTTCAGTGCCATCTATCACCAGTAGTTATTTTCTTGTTCTCAAAAAATTGCATCTTTAAACACAATAAATGTTTTGCATATATCCCATTCCCCTGTTACATAAAAATTTTAAAGTAATCTCAAAAATAATGTGTCACTGTACCGAACTGAGTATTAATCAAAACTTATACGACCTAAACTTACAATTTGCTTTAGAATTTTCAATTTTATTCTGAGGTTGGGATGTTTTTTGGAACGTACTATGCCCAAAAGTATATTCTTTTGTTATGACACCCCTCCCCCGAAATATTAGTCTGTA
Organism: Laupala kohalensis; assembly: GCA_002313205.1. Taxonomy (NCBI): domain Eukaryota; kingdom Metazoa; phylum Arthropoda; class Insecta; order Orthoptera; family Trigonidiidae; genus Laupala; species Laupala kohalensis. The sequence goes on from NNCF01126985.1 coordinate 57,312, forward strand.
TCCGCCCCTGATCAGGAGGTTGGTAAAAAAGTGTATTACACAAGAAGAAAAAGTTTTATATAAAAAGAAACTTATTTCTATTGTAGTAAAACAGAGATATTCAATAAAAGTAAATTCAAAACGATAAAATATAAACAATGAAATTTCGTTATCCAAGTTTTCTACTAGCAAAATCATTGGACCACACTCCAGATTTTCTTAAGGAAGTGAAGGAAGTGAGTGTGGGAGGAGAGAGGAGGAGAAGGAAGACGGTGAGAGAGGAAAGAGGAGAAGGAGCGCATGAAAGGAGCGGAGCGGTGAGGAGAGGAGAGGAGAGGAGAGGAGGGCGGTGAACGGAGAGAAGAGAAAGCAGACACGCTGTGGCGGCGTTCCTTTGGCGCGGCAGTTGAGGCGCTTCAATAGACACACGGTACTTTACATGTGCGGGGGAGGAGAAATCGTGAGTGAAGATTGCAAACATCTAACGAACGAGAGTAAAGCCAGAAAAATGTAACGTCCGGGTCGAGATGGAGATATGAAGATCATGTACTCGTACACAACCGTATCAAATTAAATAACCATATACTAGTATATCACGATAATCAATAAACAATAACACCTTACCGCATAAATATTGTTTTAGGAAATTCAATAACGAAGTAAATGTTGGAAAAGGAAACCTGAGAATTCACTCAACGGCCCGCAGTATAATTTTTCGCATCCCCAGTATAATTCCAACCACAAAATATGGTAAGAAATATATTATACTGTCACTCACTGTTCGTCATAATAACAAATCGGACTGTCTCCTCTTAGCATGTCTAATGTGAAACGTGCGGACCTACTATTGCGATGTACTTCAATACGTTATTTGTTTCACTAAATATCATATTCCAACAGCGAAACACACTATAACGGCTCTCAGAGGGACCACGTCTTTTTGTTCCAAAGCTTTAGTTGGAGTTTGGTTGACTGCGGTGTTGTCCTGGCAGACTCGCCCCATAAAAGCAGACAAAAAAAAAATTGGAGATAGTAACTTAAAAAAATTAAGAAGATATTGCTTTCATATCGTAGGGGCTCGCTAAGAAAGGACTTTCTGATATTCCGATTATACAGAGGTGGATTGGGATGAAATACGATTTTTCGAATGTTCGCTATTTCTTATGAATTGAGATATATTTTGTGAGCATTTTTTGTTGACACTAAATTAAAATGAAATATTAATCAATAACAGTAATTCCCGTGCAAAGCTGGGGTAGATCGATACATTGATATTACATACAATTTCTGCATTATGAAAATTGATTATTAGAATCATCATTGGAAGTCAAATAACGGATCATATTTTCATAAAGCTTCATAGTAGAAATTTTGAAATGGAAAGACGAGTGCGGAACACTTGAGATCTATTCTTCACAGAAAAGTCGGGAGTTCTCAGAAATATATTCTGATGGTGCAAGTACACAGATTCGAACGAAACACTATCTTCCTAGTACATTTCGCCGATTTCGCCGGCACAGCTGTCACAGACACAACAAGCAACGCGCGCCGGTTGCATCGAGAATGCGATTGTATCTCCTCAATAACACAAAAACTATCGCAAATCACGAGGTGGTCGGTCTTTTATCGACCTCATCGACAAATATCTACGTACCGTACAACCTGCAATTGCAAAAAGCGTCCAGATAAGAAATGCGAGGACCAAAAATCTTGAAACATTTGTCTTTCGTACTTTTTGAAAATACATCATATACATTGTAATATTCAAAAGTACAAATTGCTGATAGGAACATTGATGATTATCAAAATTAGGGAGGATACAGAATGATGGGACGAAGGGATATGCCACCTCTCCAAGTTTATTCTGATTATGCCACAATATTACAATAACTTTATACGCAATGAAAAATATTGAATTGAGTACGATAAATATTCACTTTAATGTTGTTACAACATTAATATAGTCAATTAGATTTTATTCAATTTCTATTAAAAAATCTCGACATCTTTGGAGTAATTTGTAACTCACAAAAGTAAAAAGGACGTGGCCAGACTTCTTTAAATTCTTCGGGGAGTTGACGTGTTCAAGGTGTTTCTTTTCATTTCCTTTACTTTTGTTTACGAAGTTTCACTTAAGTTCTTGATACCAAAAACTAATTCAGATGAAAGTTGGAGTAATAAATTCAAATTCCGAATCTAGTTCCAAACTATGTAAAAGAATAATTAAATATCTCCATGGATGTTTCGAAAATATCGCTCGAAAACAAATTAAACCGGAAACTATGCTGCCAAAGAAAGAATGAATAAGTAAATCAGTTCTAAAAACAGTTTTTATTCAACGATAATTCTTCATCATATATTTTCTGCGAGAGTTAAATCCATATAACATGCAACGTATACAAAAGACAATATTTAGGGGTACCAACCTACTTCTTTTTTGCACATTACTTTTCTTGAGATTTCAGGCTGAAAAAAGTGATACTTGAAATGAAATTAGTGATTTTTCCCCAAAAAACTAATTTAACATTTTGACTTTTCAGTTACAAGTAATACACATTGTAGATACAAGCTAATTCATTCTAACTTCAAAAAGACAGGAAAAGGTTTCGTATTTTACCAGCGGTTTATAACGACTAAAATCATAGAATACATCATTAATTTTGATTATTCAGAACAATCTGACAACAAGAAACCACTCGTTCTACTTTCGTGCAGATCGTGATGAACGAAATACTGAAGCCAGCAATAAAGTATGAGCGGGAAAAGAGAAAGGGCTTCATGAGAAAGAAAAACGCTAATACTTTATTTATGGACATCAAAGGTCAAGTTTCACTACGGAGTTCCGAAGTCTCTCGCGTTACCAATATTTTTCCTCGTCCGGAAACATTTCCTTGAATATAAGTAATATTTTATAAAACCCTTTTTCCGTAAAAATTCTATTGCAAATACACGTTTAAGATGAAAAAAAAAATTTCTTTTAATAGATACACAGTGAGGTTTCATCTATTTAATTGATACACAGTGAGGTATATCACTACATATCACTGCCCCAAAAGAAACGTTCAAGCACCCGTAGATTATTTGGTTCTCAAGATAGAGACATTGTTCCTGTAGAGATAGGGCTTTCGATTTTGGTCCAGGGCAACACACGGAAGTAGTTATTAAAAAGTCAAAAGTCATAAATGTTCCAAAGAGAGAACGCTGCAAGTGTTGGTGGTGCGCTAAACGACTAGCTCTTCAGGAGCAGCTACACTGTTACGGTATAATTTAATATTCATGTGATTCTTTTTAATTCATAAAGTTTTCAACAATCACTTGGAGTATTATACTACACTATAAGCTTTTATGAGGATACTTATCGGAAACTAAAATAATAATGATAATAATAATGTTATGTATTGTTATATTAATATTGTTACGACTTCCCATTAACCATAAGAATGATTTATGTTCTTCGATTTGTTTTCTAAAATGTGTAAGAACATGAATTTAAGTTACGAGTGACAGAAAAATAAAAAAAAGCAGCAAACTTCACACTAAAAACAACTAATTTATTACTCAGCTGTACGAGTTTTCCCGGAGAAATAAACCGAAACCTGAAATATTAGTATTGTGTTTACTCTCAACCAATCAAGGCAATGAGGGAACATTAACAACTCCAATTGTTCTAAACAACCCCCATTTGAGGCATCTGAATCATAAACGGTGGTTGCGCAGTTCTATCGAGGAGTATCATTGTGATAAAGTTCATCAAACAATAACACATGACTCAAGGACAAGAGGTAATCTCTCCTTCGCAATAAAAAGCGGGCATCCTTTTGTATATCAATTCCCTTCCCCGTCAGCTCCACGAAGTGCCTCCAATAACAGCGCGACTCAAACCTGTTCCAGTTCCCCTAAATATTTTTTTCTCTAAATACCACCCTTCAACCCTGCAGTAAAGAGAGACATTATTATTAGGTTCAGGTTAATTCAAGGAGGTTGATTCTTCAGCTAAGCACGAAACTCGAGCGAATGGTTATAGGTGGAGTGCATGGGAGGATTCGCGCAGAAGTCGTCTCCGGAAGGGGACTGACTGGGTGACACCTGCTAAGGACGAAGAGCGCGAATTTCGGTCTTGGAAGAAGAACACGTAGAGGCGAATTTCGTTTGGCACGAAGAGACGAGCGGGCGAAAGGGCAGACGCTGCCTGCAGCGGAGAAGAGATGGTTATGACACGACGTGAGGATCTCGCGTCCAGAAAGTGTTGCATATTCTGCGAGACAGTGGTCAATAAACGAGAGCAGCAAATGAAGTATAGGTGTACGCAACTTCTACAGGTATTAATAGTTGCGGTGATTGGGGGCGGTGGTCGTCAACGAGGCGTACTTCTAATCGATTACGCCTTTATTTCTTTGAATTCCATTCTAATATGAGCTATATTTTTGAAGTACCAAATCTTCAAAACAAATATGCATAATTTGATACCAAAACAGGATTTCGGATATAGGGATCACGTCGGGGATTGGTACGTTGTTAATAGCATACAGTAAATTGGCACTAACTCACTTTTCTTTCCAAAATTATGAGAGTGAAATGCTAATTCATACTGCGTTCAAGCACTTGCAAACTAACGAACATATGCAAATAAATAATAGCAATTCCTACTTCTAACACACTTAAAATATCTTACTTTGAGAAACTCTCAAAAGAAGAGACCGTGATAAAACTATTAGATAACATGAAATAAGTAAAAAATCATCATAACGCAAGATTTCAAACAGACACAAAAGTCATAGGAAAGCAGGTTCTACATAATTAAACAATTTTTTTGTATGTTCTTTAGGGTTCGTCAAGGTCATTAGAGCCTTTGACCATTAAACAATTAAGAACCAGAAGGATGGTATTAAAAACACATACCTAGCCAAGGGCATCATCTTCAAAGCTAAAGCACGACTCAGGCAGAATCCGGCACCACCCGTTGCAAACCAGAAGGACACTTTACTGGGCTGTGGAATAGAATAAAAACTACGGTTATTTGCTTCTATCATTATGTTATTTAAATTATACACTTTTACGAACTTTTTATAGAAACGTTGCGGGTGCAATAGTTATTTTGTCCATAAAAAATCGTAAAAGTGTAGAATTTAAAATGAATAGTCTAAAGGAGAAGAACTAACCAACGCTTTCAATTATATAAACCATATACCAGTTAATCCAATTCAATCTTGGTAAACAAAGAAACCAGACAAAGAGAGGAATTTTTGGAATTATGACCAGTTTATTAGCTAAAATAATATTGGAACGCAAATGAGAAAATCATGAAAAGTCAATATCAAAATAGTGTGTCGCTAACGTTATACTTAGAAATACTGACTTTGTTTCTATATGCTAACCCATAATCAAAATTTTACGTTTCTTTTTTTTGTCCAATTCTAAAACATACAATGTTTTATGAATTTATGTTGAATTACTATTCAACTAACACCAAGTAATAATTTGAATATTTGAAAGTAATTTAAGTGGTTAACGATTAAACTAGAAGTGAATCACTCAGGAATCTCTTAGACACTCCAAAATACGAGTGAACACGAGTGGCTCGCAGGATTGCGTGACACTATCCAATAGATTAAGTGTAATCGTGTTACTTTTTATTCTTATACAAATGAAATGTCACTTTACTCGTTGTTAGAGTGACTCTTCTTAAGAGTGAAGAGATTAAGAGTGTAGATATATGTGACGTTACCTTGCGGTTATCTCTGTTGAGAATTTCGAGGGGTGCGCGGATAGAGGGCTTGCCCAGGTACCAGTCTTCCTGTGGGTTGTAATTCCCTAGGAGCCGCAAAAGCCGAGGTACGTTCACGTAATTGTCGTCATCCACGTGGCAAAACCACCTGCAAAGATAGAAATTAGTCTATTAATACAATTAGCCACGAAATATTAATTACTGAATCTCAAGGGAACTTCAAGAGTCAGAAACAAATTAGATGATGGAAATAGATATAAACATTTTTCTACATTGAGATAACTATCATATTGTCAGACAGTTAAGGAACATCCACAAAAAATACAAGACTTATAATACACAATAAAAATACACACGGAACTTTGTTCCTAACCATAAGCCAATCAAACAAAATACAAACTTGTTTTTACTCAGGGTCTAAAAAGTTTGTAATGGATATCACACTTCAAGAAATATATGTTTTTTGTCCAACCCATGCCAGTCCATATATTCAGCCTCTAGCCTCTAGCACGTGAGTAAGCTAACATTCCTCTCACTCCGGGCACGAATCCCAAATAAGACATTTGGAATTCCAATGCTCGACAAAAGGACTGAGATGCTTTCGTTCAAATAGTATGTGCTCGGGTTTGCATCACACCGACACAGAGAAAAATATTCGTGAAGTAGACCATACGCACTCTGCATGTCGACAAATGGATTAAACAGCCTCATAAATGCAGAGTGAAAAAAAACAAAACTTTATGAATGTTAGAATTTTCGCATTAAAATGTGTGTATGGTTGCAAACGACATTCATAATGAGTAAAGTAGTGTTCATAGACATTTTTTTCTGCGGTTGACACAACAATAACTCTTTCTAATGTTTGTCCGAAATCGATGATTTGGAGATGGAGCGTAATGCTATGAAGTCGTCCCAGATTGCGCCTTTTTTTTCCTCGAAGCTACGCTACGCGACCTTGCGCTGCAGCTGACGCACTTCCGGTGAGTGGTCACACTGCGTTCAGACGAAGTATAGTGTAGTGCCACGGGACTGTACGTAAACTTCACCAGTCACGTACGCAGAAAAAAAAAATTAGAGGGGACCGGTACTTCGGATTTGCATCTTCTGTCTCAAGGTCTGCCACCACTCATGGAATGACTTGATAATTTTAACCATTAAGAACTGGGATGAAAATTAAAAATGTTATTACTCCAGTATTTCTGCAGCTTGCATTGTCAATACTGCCCAAAGATGGGCCTTGGCGAGAAATTGTAATACACAAACGATTTTCTCCGAATATGTGGCCACTATTAATAGCTTTTGCATTCCTCAAACTTGGAATTTTTCCACGAGGTACGTCGTAACCGATCAGGTCGTTTCCAAGGTGACAAATTGGTACAGGGAATGGCTACATATTTGCTTTCTGGGTCCTAATATTGTTTGGTCCTCGGATGATTTTTTCAACAAAAGTAAGACCACAAAATATATCAGTCTTTCAAATCAAATATCGTCCATGTATACATAAAAGGCTAATCTCAATAGATCATGCGATCGTACACAAACTTTAATAACTGAAAAAGTAAATCCATTAAAATATAATAAAAGAAATACACCTTTGTACCCATTCATGAATGACTGCATCTGTCTGTGACTAACAATCGGTAGAGTAGAACAAGTCAGATATAAAAGCAGCTCAAACAACCGATATTCAATACACAAAATTAATTAGATAGATATTAAATACAAATACGATTTTCAAGTAATCATTTTCATATTGATCGAAAAGTTGAGTGTAATTTCTTCTTGACAATTTAGGCGTGCTAGCGCTCATTTTACCACACAATACCACTTTTACCAATAAAATGTAAAATCAGTTCACATGGTAAGAAAATGCGGCTTAAAACAGATCCTAGATCAATTGTATGAATATTAGTACCTTCAATACTCACTGAGAATAGGATCTACTCCCATCGAAGCATTGTCTCAAACACAATGTCAAACGTCTTAATGACGCGTAATTAGAAATTGTTACAAAACATTCATGAATTAATATTTCACCAGATATAGTTAATGTAAGGTGTATTCCAACGTGACCCGGGAAGTGAAAAGGTTGGATACCCCTGGCATAGAAAGTGAGATCTGACGAACGCTCCACGCAGCGCAGAAAGGAAGCTGCCAATGAAGGAACGACGGAGAGGGAAGCAGTGCAACACACGAAGAAGAGGGGAAGTGGAGATGCGTTAACTACAGAGACAGGAAGTGGACAATATCGAGTCCAACGCACCATGTGCACGTGCTCTATACCACAGGACCATTACGAACTTACCCATACTTGTTATTTTACAACATTATCGTGACATAGTGGACTTACTTTCCGAACCGAAGATAGTGAGCGAAATTTGTACAATGGACGTTCAAAATAACTCGCAACTTCACTTCGACAGAGTGACACTTGATCCCTTCCTACAGTTCAGTGGACGAGCGTGGATTTGAACCCTCGGTTGACCGAAATTACAAAAAGATATTCTGCACAGTTCCTTCCCATACTCGAGACCACGTCGGTTTGGTACCTCTCGTTTCTCGCAATGCAACGTATCGCTCACCCAAATCATGGCTAACTGGAAGCCGGCCTCAGAATCTGAACCCCGACATACAATACATACATTTTTAATATTGCCCCAGATTAAGCAATATCATAATAGAACTTGTTACCCTCTCTACAAGTCTCGAATGTTCAACGGTGTCCCGTATAACCATTGAAATATTTATTGGTCGGTGAGAGCACTCGCCTATCACCTCGGAAGAATGATTGAATCCCAGTCTGATCAAAGTGGAATTGGTCGTGAATGTCAAAGCGGGTCTAGACAGTATTTCTCATGGCGTTAATGGATTCCCTTGTCATCCACAATATTTACTCGCTAATGTCCAATCATTTCATCCTCTTGCAACAGCTTCCGTAACAGAGAACTCCTAAAAGCAAGCGATTGGGAAATCAGTTGTGGAACACAACCATTGTGCCGCTGGGCACACTAAAATGGCATAATGATTTATGTATAGACTATATTTCTTGCCATCACTGAAAAAACCCTTGTTTGTATTTTCAGTGGCACAAATTTGCAAAGAGTTACGGAACCTGTAAAAATAATGACCATGTTCTTCATTTTGAACCTAGTTACGGAACCTGTAAATTGAATGGCCATGTTATTTATTTTGAACCTAGTTTGATCGGATTTTACGCTAATTTAAATCATTGCATTTCGCGCGCTGGGTAGATAATCTACCTCGAACGAGAATCTCGTGACTTAAAAATCACAAGTTCTTGCGGACTGTCAAGTAAATAAACGTCTTTAGTATTAAAGTATTTCTTTCTTATGGACTGTCAAAGAAATAAACCTTCCCACTAACGGCAGACAGATTTCGAAAAATTTCTTCATCGGCTATTAAGTAGTGTAACCCTATAAAAGTTAAAATGAGATAAGTTGAAATGAGTAGTATTTGTTGCGATAGTTATAAGTAATACCCACGGTGAGGTGCAATCTAATAATAATAATAATAATAAATAATTACTTTAATACCAGGAAAACATTAATATATTAAAAAATATTGCAGTAAATTTATTTCGAATGAATTCGGCGAGGAAACCCCGCTCCACAAACTTAATCCCAAAGTTTTAAGTAGAGCAGAGACGAGACATTTGAAATTAATAGGTCTGACAAAATTTGAAACTGAGCCCCACGTCCCTTCATTTGAAAGTGAAACTTAACGTTATAGTATAAGAACAGTTTCATTAGCGTTTACGCGCCTCCTCCTTCCTCTATAAAGACGCAAGATGCCTGCCTTGAGTGCCATCAACTTGCTCCAAGTGCAAGCGAACAGCGGAGCGTACGCAGGCGGAAGTCACGGCGTCTCGAGTTACCCCATCGCGCATAGCGCTCGTATGTGGGTTACAAGTGCGCCCCGCATCACATGTGGCTGCAATGGCGGAGATGTTGGGACAAGAACGCGGATCCAATGCGACGTCTGGCGAAACACTGTGTGAGAAGAATGTGAATCGTCGTACTAGTGAGCGATTTTCCGACCCATGTGCCCCGGTTATATCGGGATAGCTCTCAAAGCATGTACTTAACAACCCCGTACACCAAACATAAGGAGGATTTCTTCAATAGATGAATTACATTTGCAGGGAACTATTTAATAAAAGAATTCGAGTATACGTTCTTAACAGTTTTATACCTTGTCCTGTTGTTATGTTTATTGTTATAATTTGTTATTATTTGATCACTTGACGACGACTTAAATCCAAGTCGAAACGTAGTGAGCTCTTCACAGAAAATATAAATATTATTCGTGCATAAAAAGGCGTAAGTTTTTAATTATTTACTTAATTAGATTATATAATGGACGTTAAGTGTAGTAAAATAAATTAGATATTGATAATCCCCAAATTTACTCTGCTGGCAATACAACCATAGAAAATTGTTTTGCACAATTTTTGCAATTTGCAATATTTCATTTTCAGTTACAAAAATTAATTTAATAATATTTTTATGAAGATGTGCTGAATAATGTGGTAAGGTGCAAAATTAAGAAATATACCCAAAATTGCTTTAAAGGCTGGTGTTCCAATGAACTTTTTACATAATAGATTTAATCTTGCTCCCTATGCAGAAATTGAATTTTTGTGCTATAAATTACCCCTAAGAACAAGTTTCCATGGTTATACTCTTACAAGTTTCCGCAGCCTCAAATAATGAATAGAAAATATATAAAATCTATTTTTGTGTACGTTGAGTTTCCCTAGGATTCGGGGTATGTTACAAATGCATGTTTCCTTATTTGCGCAGCAAATAAATATCCAACATTTCAAAGCGATAAATCGCATTGCCCGCATGATAAATTTCCGCGAAAACATGCGAGGAAGACAAAGGTTTCATCACATGCTGTGCAGACGCCGTAGCCTAACTGCGCAGGAAGCTCGGTCACATGCCTGCGCGCTACTGCGAATAAGTTTTTGCACAGAGTGACGCAGACAAAGGACGTAAGCAACTCAGATCAGGCGTGTGTCGCATTCAATATTTTTACGTTTTTTTTTGTACAAACACTTAATTGGATGAGCAATATGGCAAACATCCTCATACAAGAACATTTGAGACATCATACCAACAGAATTGAGTAGAGTAAGATACACGAAGAATTACCTTCGTAGCATTTGCAATGAGTACAGTAATCATGTATCCGTAAACAGAAAACAATACCAATGAAACTACACATGTACAAGTGATTTTACTACAAAGTTGAAATAAAATAGTTCAAATTTCTTTCAAATCCAGCAAAATTTTCTTTGCAGACATATTCTGTATTTTAGTGACAATACAATCGAGATTTTATTTATATCATTTTTATATTACAATGTACGTAACATTAAAACTGCTATCGATAACGCAACTTTGATTACACGACGGTAACAACGATCATAAATCTTCAAGTACAGCCAGTCCATGACGAAGCTACTTTCATAAAATCACAACCGTCAGTTTTTCATCCGAACAAAATATTAATCAATCAACGCCCATTCAATGCACGATCTCTTCCCACGTCCTTATTTCCATCCAACTCTGTACAAAGAAGTGAAGGCAAAAACATCCGCACATAAAACCGTAGCTTGATAACGTTCAAACATTTTCTCGTGAACCATCTATTTAAATAACACCACTGCTACAATGAAAATGCATATTTACCTTAACTCGTTTCGTTTTCTGAAAAGAGTTGTATTGTTTGCTGGTTGTACTTCACGCCAAGAGCTTTCAGAGCGGAGTACCCTCCTTTTAAATATTAAAAGAAACAGAAATTTAAAAAGAAGCTGAAAAAAATAATAGAAATAAATCATATACAAATTTCACGGAGTTAATCTTACCACAGTCTTTCATCAAAATACCGTCAGTAGTCAACGTTGGTTGAGAAATATCTGGCGAGTTGATAATATTCGACGAGCTCTATAAACTTTGTTCGTGTCAAATTCACGCACACTTATTGCTGGTATAAGGAGATGTAATTGCTTCGCCCCCTAATAGATCAACCTTGCTCCCTCTGCTAAAAAAACCGACTACACCTTTGTTTCACGCTAATCAGAATCATATAGAATAAATAAGGTAATGACGTCTATATCAAAACCACACACGGAAAAGAATGTTCATATAGACTTTTTATACACTACGTCTTCTGTTTTTAAACAACAGTGAAAGATATAACTGATATAGTTTTTTTAATTCATCCTGCGATGTATCAGCTACATTAGTTGCATATTCCAAAAACTAACAGTTCCAACACCGGGACAAGCATTAGCCTCAAAATATAGAAACGATTGTCTGACACTAATTCCCCTTCGCGATCAAATGTTCCGAACCACAGTACCTTTTCGTTCTCACGATTTTTGAGAATGTGAAAAACGAAAATTTTTGTTTGTTGTTCTCAATTGTATCCTAAATCGTAACTCCGTCTGATAATAATCTAATGTAAAAACTAGAGATTTAAAAAAATATCACAATGAGAAACGGCTAGTTTAGAAACAATATCCAATCGAAATTTGTTATCCAAAATCGAATAACCACTCACCACTTATACGATGTTGGGTGTACCTGTAATGAGTTAAGTGTACGATTCTGCACTTTACACACTACTAACAATGCAATGAAACCATTCCAGAAACAAAGCAAAACCATACAACGTATTGAATGAGTTTCGAACTGAATAACAAGTCGGAGCTCGTATTCTGAGCAGTTAACAAATGATGTTGGTGACAAACATTCGCCCAATCTCTCAAGAAAAAAACTACAACAAGGTTCGAATCTAGTTACTAGAAATATTAATAAGTCACAAAAGTAAGACACACAATTAACAGTAAAATTTATTGAATAGTGAGCAGATCGATTCGTTCAATCGTTCTGTCCCCCCGCGGAGCAACCTGTAAGTAACTCATAACGAGACTTATTTATGGACCAAAGTGGGGCATGTAACTTAAACAGATATATAGTAAATCATGTAACATACCTCACACGATTTTCAAACTAGAATATTATGAGCATTCAGGAAACAAAATTTGTACGAGTTTAAAATCGTTCAAAAACAAAAACACGAAAAATTAACGGTACTGAATGATTCTCCAAATTCAGGATTGAATTATCCCGTTCATCCCATTATACTTCATTATATAATACTTCATCCCATTGTACTTCATGTCTCCGAAAATAAAGGTACTAGAATAAAAATAAAGAAAAAGAGAGAAGTCATTATGTTCACTGAGATGTAATAAAAAAATACCATACTTGATTAATAACATGAGTGGGAATATAAAATTTAACGTCACCATTGCAAATTAATAATTACAAGTAAATTAGGCGTAACGAGTCTGAGACGAATGTTTAAATTTTTGTCTTCATTGTTTTCTACATTATACAGAGGTGAAACACGTTAGGCAGTAAATGGAAAAGTTTGTTCTCCACGCACAGAGCTAGAGAACAAACAAACAAACAAACAAACAAACAAACAAACAAAAACTTCATTTTCCTGCCATGCATATCCGCAAAAGTATTTTGGCCACACATTTTTTATGAAGAACGTGTAAATCTGAAGGATATGTACTACGTTTACGAGTATATAAATCAGAAAAAAGTTTTGGTTCTGTTTATAATGCAATATAATGTTATAATGCTTCGTTATAATGCAATATAAACAAAATTGTACGCTTACATAAAAAAATTTGATGTGATATACCACTTCGTGAGATAAACAAAAGTTTGGAATATCACATTCCACACTTGTTTACGCTTTAACAATCAGGAATTTTCATTCATCCTTCCTTTGTGAGCCTACGGAAGCTACATTCACTTAAATATTTAGGTCCTGCTTCTGCAGAAGTAGCTTCTGAGCAATTTTGAAATAATCGGGAATTAACCCAAAAATATGTCGCTGACTCACCTTCCAGTGATACAAGTGAGTGTACCGTTCTGTGGCAAATCATCATGTGCGAGGCATGGGGTGTGGGTAAAGGTTCTCATGACCTCCCAAGATAGGAACCCCGGTCGAGCAATACAGAGGAGCCGATGCTGTTCCCGATATAACACAATAAAGGAGAAAAATCGAGGGCAGTAAAACAACGACGAGAAAGGGAACATTCCAAAGGCACAATGCCCACTGAAGGTAAGAAAAAGGGTGGAGGCGGGAGAGCGGCGACGTCTGAGGGCGCGTGGTAATTGGGGTCATAACATGAGCTCCCGTCGCTGCACTCACTCCTCACGGCTCCTTGAAAGGAGGCGAACACAACGTTCTGTACAGAAGCCAACCGAGGAAGAAGTACCACTCCCGACGCAAATTGTACCGGCAACGTAAATTGTTTAACCTTACTCTCTCTCTCTCTTTCTCTCTTACTACGGACAAGTTCACCTCCCGTTTCAGCTAACCATTTTACGTAACGAGTATTCATCATGTGATAAGAGAAACAAGTACATGAAATTGAACATATTCTCGTGTACTGTCATATAAATGCTGTGACACATTCACCAGACGATGACTGAAACAGCGGTCGAAACAATGTGTTACTCAAAAACCAGTCTACTCAAAAGGCGTATTACATGTATATTAAATGCTCTACGCTTCAGGCGTCAGGTGCGTAAATGTTCTTTGCAGGTATTTCCTTTCCGCCCAAGGTTATCGACTTTTTAAAGGCATTATCATGCTGTTAATGTGTGTAGAATTTGAAAAGGCACGTGTAGTTGTAACGCAGAACTCTGTGTTATATGAATATACTATGTACTCACATTATGATACACTGTGAATACGATATCCACGATACAGGGACGTACCCATGATTTTATTTCGGGGTAGTACGCCCCTGCTATGATATTCCCAATTGTGACCGACAGAGGTACTTCATTTTAAATTGCTTATAACAATCTGAGCCCTCAGAAAAATAAAAAAAACGGGGCATCAAAATTACTCACACCTCGAATGCAGAATTTTAACTCAGGAATCCAGAAGGAATTTTCTTATATACTTAATACATTGTAAAAAAAAAAGTTCTTACTATTTCTGTTATATTTGTTTGTTTTTGCATATCTTTTTCTTTCTTACGAAAGCACTAAAATAAAATCAAAAATCAAATGTGTGGCTTAGAGTGTTACGTGAAATATAATTATCTATTAATACGTGAGTTCTCCGTACACGAATGACAAATTGATAGTGATTTTCTGCAAAACTCCATAAAGTTAATAATGAGTTTCAAGTAAAAAAGGTAATACTTTCAATTCAACATATTCAAGGACATATTTCTTTCCAAACACATTCACGTCATTATAGATATTTACACTTTAATGTGTATAGAATAAAGACATTTGACATTCCAGTGAGATGTATTTATTGCATCCACACTTTAATCGATAAATTATTCTCAAATAAATTCCAAAGCAGCCGCTATTAAACAAAGTGGCCTCGTGCCTTTTATAGTAAGATAATAAAATCCTTTTCTGTAATCATGAAGTAATAAATGTTTAGCTATATTTTTCACCGAAGCTAGACATAAAATAGCTCGACGTAACTTTAAATAATAACCTCGTTCTATCATCAACACATACGCCCATTTTTCTCATTATCAATGCGATAAGTCTCAGTGGTTCATCACACGAAAAATTACCATCTCATAACACGTTCCTCAGAGTTGGCCCCCTACTTTAGTCTGATTACGAGAAAAAAGGACGAAAAAATGCCGTCATATATCAAAGTGTCATCTGGATGAGATGGAACGGCACATGATTGAATTCACACTTCGTCTAATAGTAAAATCGTGAAGGCCATTCACCAGGCATTTGTTTGAGACTTATAACGCAAGTGAAAAACAGAAGTAGGAAAGCTCAAGACAGAATTGTCCCACAATGAACTCCATCTATTGTTCTCAAATTAACTCAAACTATTGACCAAATTATTTACAGTAAGGGTGATGTTACACGATCTTCTTTCTACGTCATAGATCCATTATTAAAGGCATGGTCGAAGGTTCTCACAACGAAAACATATTGTCATAGACACATTATCATAGTTCAATTATAATCATAGTTGTGCATCACACGGCCATATGTTTAATCAAAGATTTTTGAAAAAATTATTATTCTATTTATTAAGATAATTCACGATTTGAGGTGAATTGGTTTACCGAGTAGGAAACTTAAGCCAAACGTAGGAAAATTACAGAAGAATACAAACAAAAATATTATTTAAGTTAACTCTCAAAAGAACTACTTTTTTCTTTCACGATATAGAAATGTTTCTCCCGATTTAATCTAAACCTCACCATCTCAGATTTTGATATAATTATGTAGGCAGGTAGCCATCATATAGATTAAGAAAATACCGAGCATAGTTGTAAAATTTCTACCCGTTTGGAAGTTACAACAATGTAAAGTTTAAACAAAACGCCCCGAAACACACACAAATTTTGAATTGCTCTGGAAGCTCTCCTAATTGAGACAGAGGTGTAATTTAACAGTTTATTTAATGATCTTTACAATGATATAACATAGGTCAAGGAGGAAGAAAACATGTTCAAAATCAAACTTTTGATTTTTAATTTCTCAGAATGCACCCCTTTGAAAATTTTCAAATTAGTACTAGAAATAATTTATAACCATCTGGGAAAATATGAATGTGGGATTCAAATGGGTTTAGTGTTAAAAAAATTAAGGAGTGTAGGTTTCTTGCCGAGTAACCGAGAGACAACTAACAATAAGTTGGTACTGAATAATGTTTTCTATCTACATGCGGGACTTTTTCAACTAACAAGAAGTTCGTCAACTCTGGTAGAAAGTTCTCCCGTTCCCCGCGGGGGTTCTCATCACACAACTTGACATCAGACAACGGCCGCTGCCGCTCTATCTGCAAGCACAACCTTGAATACTAGCCTTTTCAAGAGAGGGGTATTGGGAGTACTTTTCTAGGGACTTTGACTCCCTGTCGGAATAAAAATATCATAATTTAAACCTCTGGCACACAGGACGCGGTCTGTCGTGGCGGTCGGCGATAAGGCTACGTCACATACAGCGCGATATCTGTTTGAGCGATCAAGTGTTGAGATAGCTTTCCGCAGAGCAGGTTCTGCACAGGTTATAGTGTTTTTTCAGGTTTAACTTGGAAAATGAATAGTTCTGGCGAGGTGCAACTCCTGCTTCATTAAGCACTAGTGTACCAGAAGGAAAAAAAGAGACGATATTGGTTGCACCCAATTAATAATCACAGCGAAATTACAGAGCCTATGAAAGCGCTGTTACAAACAGATAGCACCAATCGAAGATCAACCAATGCTTCAATCCAAGTCCGCGGAAATGTTGCTGATTATTTTTCCATAACTTCAATACGGTATTGTTTATAATACTATTATGAGGTACCTTAAAATAAATAATAACTACCTAATAAAATCATTTTTTGAAATAAAATTGTGAAACCTGAAATAATACTGTGAAATAAAAACATTCTTTCTCACTAATGATGTTCAGCTCTTTTGCAATGACGGTCCATGTTATTGCCTTTTTTATCACCTTTTCTGTACAACTGGTGAGAAGTGCCCAAATACGTATGCTTCCTCACTTTTTCAATCAACAGTTCAATTTTTTCTCTCATCTTGAACAGACCTCTCAACGAACTGATGTAGACCGCCTGGATCGCGCGATAATTTTGTGAATTTGTCGCGGTCACGGTCGCGTTGCTGCGACAGATCGCCTTCTGTGTGACAGGGACGATGCAATGTTGCGTCATACAAACGTATCGTCGGATCGCAGTGGACCGCAATCGCTGCCTGCAGCGACAGACCGCGTCGTGTGCCAGAGGCTTTATTGTTCGTTCGGAGTCAGCGTGTGTCAGTGGGTAGAGCGCTAACCTACCGGCGTTCAATCTCCGGTGAGATGATTTTTCACCACATCTCAACATCCAAACTGAATCCCGAGCCTATTGAGCCGGCTGTAAACAAAAAAGTACCGAGTCTATCCTGAGGTCAAACCGGCCGGAGAGAGATGTTGGTCACATCTCCTCCTCCTACTATCCAATTTTTTATTATAGACCCCTCACTTTGAACTGCTGTAGAAGGCACAAAAAAATATCATAGAAAAAAAATTAACACCATAAAATTTGTCATGTTCTTGTGCATATACTAAAAGAAAAAAATGGTTCTATGAAAGAAGAATAATTTTAAAATAGCAGAAATGTTTCAAAAAACGCGAAATTTTCACAGCTTTTCCCGATACGTCGACTTATTATGAAAATATTATCTATTGTAGATCGATTTTGGCGGAATTTAGTCTGAAAAGAGTTTTTCAACTATATCAATTAATCTTTTGTTCAACAATACAGCAAATATTTTATAGGTTACATTAAGTAAAGTGATTGGTCTATAGTTGCTGCATTTATGAAAAATGTCATGAACATGGGATAGATCTGTATAATATGTTCATAGATTATTCTCAAGCTTTTGATTCAGTATACAGGGATAAAATAATGGAGTCCCTGGCTATTTATCGAGTACCCCAAAAATTAAGAAATTTGATAGCACTCACATTAAACAAAACTAAAGCGAGAGTAAAAATCAATAATCTACTTAGTGAGGAATTTGAGGTGACCCCTGGAGTCAAGCAAGGTGATCCACTTTCGGCAACTCTGTTCTGCATAATTATTGATGTAAGTATGCAAAAAACTGGAATTAAAGGAAACATCTCTTCACGCCTGAAACAATGTATCGCCTATGCTGATGACATACTGATTACATCAAGAACATACAAAACATTGGCAGAAACATTCTATGCACTTAAAGAGATATCATTAGATTATGGTCTAATAATTAACAGCAACAAAACTAAATACCTAAGATGTAAAGCAGGTGAAATAAAATTAATAAATATCCATGTAGATGGCGAAGAGTTTCAAGAAGTGAGATCATTTAAATATCTTGGATCAGTCGTAAATGGAAGCAACAAGATTGAGGAAGAGATTAACGAAAGAATCGCAGTCGGCAACAGAGCATACTACGCAAACAGAACATTATATAAGAGCAAATTACTCTCGAAATCTGCTAAACTACATCTGTATCAAGCCACAATAAGGCCAATAGTTACATATGGTGTAGAAGCTTGGACTCTTAAACAAGCAGACATTAAAAAACTAATGGTTTTTGAAAGAAAGATTCTAAGAAGGATATGTGGACCCATAAAGGTGGAAGATGGTATTTGGAGACTAAGAACGAACCTGGAGCTAGGTACAATAATTAAACAAAAGAACATCATAAATCAGATAAAAGCATCCAGACTGAGCTGGCTGGGCCATGTATGCAGAATGAAAGAGGATAGAACAGTGAGAAAGATATATGAATGGAAACCGCTAACATCAAAGAAGAGAAGGAGGTTCAAAACCAGATGGAAAGATGATGTCTTAGAAGATTTAAAGAAATTGAATATTAAAATTGGACAGTGAAAGTGCAAGATAGGAAATGGTGGAAAGCTATTGTGGAGGAAGCCAAAACGATGAGATAAATCGTTGTAGTGCTTTTTAAGAAGAAGATTCTTATTCTCTGAGCAATTGCTCGAACAATACAATAAGTTGAAAATTGATCTCATGTGTAACACTGAAATTGACAATTTTTCACAGTTTATACTCTTATTTTAAGAATTCAGTAACGTTAAATATATCATACGAAGATGGACAACACGATATTCGTATATATTTAACAATTCTAGATTTATGAAGACAACGTAAATAGTACAATAATAATTTATTTAATTAGGTGTAGAATTTGCGAGAAATACTTTCTTCACCTTTCCTTTAATCGTAAATAAACCACCTGAATCTCAAAGAACAACTAGAATTATTGTTCATGTAACTATCCAACAAACCCCTCTAATATTAAAATTTTGATGTATCATAAAAGCATCAGGAAATCAGTTGTTGAAAATTATTCATGCCGGACACCCCTGCGTTAACGCATCCCATAAGCGGCTCGCCGTCAGTAGCGAAGACAGGCTTCCAAAAGGGCATAATGTCTGTTGGAAACCACACACGAACTCGCCCGGTGGGATGACTACGTCCCGATCTCCTACGGTCCAAACAAGTTTAGTCCTTAGTAACTTTCTGACTCTATAGATAACTATTTATTTGGAAATTATTTACCTTATTGATATTGAGGGACAAAATATTTCGTGGTAAATAATAATAAAGACGGAAAATAAAGTAGATAATTGACATGCAATTCCAGTTAAAAATACAATTATAAACTGGGAATAGATACTTTACAATTTTGGAGATTCCACAGCTCTAAACCCAGTTCAATTCAAATTGCCCAAAAGTTTTTATAATACATTCGTAATAAGTGAAACCCTAAGTGAATCGGAAAAATGAAAATCGTAATACAGGAAATAAATCAATCAATCAATATTACTTATCAATTCTATAGGGAAAATATTTATTTTGTTATATACAAATTAAGAAACATGAATAGTCACAAAAAAAAAAAAAAAANCAATAGATGTGCAACGCCGGAGACCAATGGGTCAATACTCTCGCGATCATCACAACTAAACTAAAAATGGCACACACAATATTTAGTTTGCTGTAATCAATTGTTATACTTCATCAAAACAGTAAAGAACAGTATATTGAATTAAGTAAATAACGCAATTGACTTTTTCGCAATATATGTCAGGCACGTATTTAAAACAAAATGTGAAGCAAATAAATAAAAATAAAAAAATATATTTTTGACGCGTGAACGATTTCTTACCATAATTCTAAAATCACAAGTGAAGTGATGGAATGCTGACTAACGATACTGACACAGAGACTACCATCACCGACAAGTACTCCACAGTTGTCATCGTCGGCGTTCCCAATTGCCTGTCGTAGCCTTCCTTCACCACAAACCAGTCAGTCGCCTTCACGGTCACTATCATTACCCCCGACAACACAATCACCGCAACTATCATTAAGTCCATTTACTACCCACTCCTCTCCTTCCACACCACCACGACGAAGCTTTTCTTCTGTGGCAGTATACCGTCGTCGTCGCCCCCGCCGCCCCACCATTTGTTCGTTCTAGCCACCGCCCTGGGCGTGCATACGTATAAGGCAGAACGAGTTTCGGAGTAGCAATGCACGAGCCATGGAACACTTGAGTTCTCGACAGAAGAGATGCTGGGAAGCGTCGAATGTATCGCGGGGCACGGAGCTAGAGTGTGTACGTGCGATGACAATGGAAGTAGGCGTTTGCTACGAGCACAGTCCATTGCAACGTGTAAATTCCATTACATTATAAGGAAATATCTTCGTTGATATTTTTTGGTATGTTGAAATAATACTTCGAAGAAATACAAAATTTTGTTCGGTTTTTTTATTTTTCATTTGTTTCGAATCATTTATTTTTAGTTGCACATTTTGTTGAGAAAACAATTCATAATTGAAATAACAGTAACATCAATTCATATTAAAAAGAAATTTGTCATATTCATAAAAAATCATTCTATTTGTTTTTAACTCACAAGAATGTTGTAACAGTCACATAAAATTGGAGATTCGTGAGTTAAAACGATATTTAGTTTGGTATCACATAAACTGCAGAAAAAACTTTTACAAATCCATTTGCATGGATATGTGAACCTTCAAAAATAATGTTCCTTACTGATCATAATGTTTCCTCATAATCGGATCTCCATTCCATATGCAATCCATCCTAAATACGATTTATAATTAAATCTTTCAGAGAATGTGTCAATCATACGATGGCGAGAGGGGAAAGTACAACAGCTGCGAAGTCAGAGCAATCACGCGCATGCTGAGACACAATCTTCCACAGAGGAAAGTACATCATATCAATTGCCAACAAACCAGGGTACGATCGATGGTAATACATGCACCATTTGAGGAAATATTTGACCATTCTAGATGTTTGCAGATGAAGTCCCAGGATTTACTCACATATATCGCCAGTTATCTGTACGCAATTGTTATATCTAAATAGGTCTACACACATAGGATGCTGATGAATCATACAGATGAAATTATGTGACTTCTACATAGCTATCGACGTCGTTTCGAAAACAAAATAACTGAGAAGTTCATCGGAAATTTTCATTAGTTGCCTATTTTTAGTTATACATGCGATACGGATTTATTTCTTTAATTTGTCCTGGAACTAACCGTCCACATTTTCATCTACCACACTTCTTTCGAACAAATCCAACAGACATCCTTGTAATTTACCAATAAGAGATTAGTTCCGTGGTGACTATGGATCATAATTTCAAGGCAATGAAAATTAGCGGTGGGAATACTGTAGCTTGAGCATGCCTGGCACATTTTAGCGAATGGAAATTTCAAGTTTGTCAGCATTACTATAATATCCTACCTGTTCGAGGTTATCAGAAAAATTTATGTTAGAGCATCGTGTATTTCTACTTCATTTAAGTATTTCATCAGACTAATTCAAATAATCGAGTTAATAATTCTAAATGTTAAACACACAAAGTTCTTAATTTCTAAGTATAAATCCAGTTTTTCATACCAAGATACATTTCACAAAATACTTAGAAATTTTAACTAGTGTGGAAATACTTTATGAGGTCAATGAGGTTTTTTAAAGCACATTTTTTTGCATTTGAATAGAAGCGTATACCAGGCATGTCAATCTGAGAGTCCTCCGAAGATCATAGATGACAATTTAATGAAAGTCATGGTCAATACTAATATTTCTTAAACGTAGCAACAAAAAATCGACATACATATTTGAAATAAATATTTAAATATTGTATTGTTTTGAATATTAAATTATTGTAACTTATTAGCTTTCTATTTTAAAATACAAAAGAATGTTTTGTGTTTTTCTGTAAAATATTTTTTGTTTTTGTAATTTTTAAAACGAATTGAAATATACAGGCAATAGCGAAGGAAGAGGTCTTACGGCGGAAACCACAACCAGTAATAAAAACCATTTCAATAATTTAATTACAAATAGTTCAAAGGACCGCAGATATAGGGTACGCTGGCCAAATATTGCACATAGAGACAAGAGCGGAGGTAGCACTTCATGGGGATAAAACCTTTCCCCTCCCATGGTCGAAATGATCGACTTCTTAACACGGTTCCAATGATTCAGTGTTTCTGGTCAAGATCGAACGATGGAAGGGATCCAAACAACTAAAGGGACCTCGTGGAATCAAGAAGACTCCGGAGGTCGACTATGGTTCCAATATGAAAAGGCTGGTGAATAGATTCTAGTAGAAGGGAATCGGTGTATCTCACGGGGGGTGAGGGAAGAATCTTCACAATCTCCATTGGTTACACTACTGAACGAACGAGGCTATGTGTAACTGAGTCATCACGAAAACTTACACTGAATAATCAAATTGAAGTAGGTTATAAGTAAACACTTAACTTTCATTCTGATAATCTGCGCTGCTATTCAATGTTCATTGAACAATAGACCAATTGTTAAATTAGTCATTTCAATTTGAGTACAATTCTAATTGAATAAATTACCAATATTAAAATTGAAACTAATATGCGAACTTCAACTCGTCAAGTTCATCGGAAGATAGGATGGACAGAAGAAGATGGTGATCAAAAACATTGCCTTCAAGCGCTAGAAGATGAACATGTAAAGCATGTAAGGATTCTCGGTACTAGTGCAGACATAAAATCGAGCAAGCCTTGGTTCAAAGTTCCTTGTCTTGAATTCACACAACACTCCTTGCCAATGTTTATCCTTCCCGGATGGATTAGTCCATAATCAAATTGGATACACTCGAGAATAGTGCGGTTCATCTCGTACCAATCTCCCAACCTCCTACGTCTCAAAGCTGCCACAGTCAATATAATTACGGGAACAATTATAAAAAGTCATAAGTACATCTTTTTACAAGCTATCAGATCATTTACTGAATGTATTTAATATAGTAGGTGGCGAGTATTTTCAATTCATGAATAAATATTCCAAGCTAGTTATAGCTAATTATCAACTCGATTTATCCCATTTGCGTGCGCTAGAGAATATTATTCATTTCAGTACACAACCATCTTTAACACTTCATAAACCGTAATTACAAAATGAAAATCGGCATCGTCTCACCTTTCTCACGCAAAATGCAGTACTGAATCTTTTTTTCCCTCACTCCCAAGTACTTGAGAATAAATTATATAGAAAGCTATAAATTGTAGTGTCACTGAAAGATTTAATAAAAGAACGTTTATCCATTGCTCTGAATTGAAAACATCTAATTAAAATAACATTTAAAAATCATTCTTGATACAAGGAAATTCAGAAAGAAACACAAAAAAAGCTATTGTTCACTTGGATCATAAAATTAAATTTCCGGGTTCAACAAAATCGAGTTCGACAACCTCAAAATGTGTTGAAGCTTGGTCTCTTGGTCGGTTACAATGCTGTTAACTCGGAATCAACGGAACGAGATTCCTAAATGAGCTCCAGTATTTTTTTCCAATTTAAGTTATTCGCAATTTCACTGGTTCCTCCAAAAAAGGCAATCGAGACAAAACCACCCAAAAACGTTCTTTAAACAACTCAGAAGTCGAATGCATCATGACAAATAAGAACATCATGCACAACACGACAGCCACTTTTTCCAGTAGGTTTAAACAAGTTTTAAAATATGTATCTGATCGCAGAAAATGTGCTCAAACTTCCTTCTCCGAAACTTCCTTCTCATATTTTTATTTTCGCTCCGCCGTGTCGGACGATCAAGGGAAAGGCGAGGTTCATTCGGCACAAGCCCTTCCGCGGTGCAGGTTAACGTGGCTGTTCGCGGTGCATTAATTCCGATTTACTGTCACGTCTCGAAATCCTTGAAGTAACGGCTCATTAGCAATGGATCACCGCATCGCGACACCGCAATCACTTAGCGTGAAGAATGGCGAGGGAATAGCCCCCTATAAGTTTTCACAGCTTGCTGTTCTCTACAACAGGACCATAAATTTCACGAAACGTGAACAGATAACGGAAGAGGGATTAATTAACTGTTTTCATATTTTTGTCTTCCGGATTCATGGCATTCTATCTAATGGTAAAAAATTATTCATAGGGGAAAATTATCATTATAAAAAATAGAACAAGTAAATTACGCAATGAATGTGCACGGACCTCAATCATGTAATGAAATACATTGATTTCGATTAGTAATAGAGCAATGATTTTAGCGTAGAAACGATCTTGAATGATATTATAAATGTTCATTCGACATCTAGTATAGATGAATGATACCGATACAGTTCTAGCGATACAATTCTTTCTTATCTAACTTTAAAATTTTTCTGGTAACAAAAGATATTTCTTTTTGTACCAGTGCTTCTACAATGAAAATAATTTATGGATTTTAATAAAAGTTAAATCCGTCTTGTACACTTTATCACGCAATTGCTGTAGTACTTTCAAAATAACAATTTCAAAACTATTTTCTTGAATGCTTGTGTTTTGTCTTATGATCCATATTATTTTAGTTTTATATGTACTCAATCTTCGCACGGTTGTGTACATTAATTCTGTAACCCCATCCAGGCCCGGGTTTTTTTTCGGTTTTCCTTCGGGTAGAGGCGGATTTTTTAATACAGGTTCTCTAGGCTCTTGTCTAGGGACGGCTTCTACTGAGACCATAAATCTTGAATTTAGTGTTATTTTAATACTCACAATTAAAATTTATAAATTTATTCACGAATATGTGGATGAATGATAACAATGTAATAGCTAAATGATGACAATGAATATGGAGAACCAAAAAAGCTGATGAAGAAATAGAAATTAGAGATTGCAACCCTGATAATAGCCTAATGGCTAAGGTGCAGGGAGGAGATTCGAAAGAAAACGAAAAAAAATGCGGATAGTTATTAACCATATTGGTTAGATTTTGCTATTAATATATTAATGATCTGGAAAGGGCCTTATTCCTGCAGATAAAAACTTATATTATGAAATAATTGTGATTTTTTAAAATTAACTTCAATGGCAACAGAAAGTTGTGTAGACTACACCATAGACACATACAGACTGCATGCAAAAAAATGTTTGTGACTTCATTGTTCATAACTAGTAAAAATTCGAGTATCCAGATTATTAAAGTAGGTAGTATCGTACTAATATCATATTCATTTTAAAATTTGTATTAACCCATCATATTTTTGCATCCCAAATGACAGAAGACACTAACTGGCAGACATATCATAAGGAGACAGATATTAGAAATGTATATTCAAAATAGTGACTAAAACTAATGAATAGAATATTCGTCCAACAAAGCATGAAGACAGGAAGAATGAAAAACAGCAACATCTTACGCCGCAAGTGTTCGACACTTCCTAACTCGAGGCACTTTCCTCTTCCCCCCCCCTTCCTCAAAATGGCGGCGAAATAATCATCGAACGCTGCCATAATTGAACAGCAGCGGAACTGCGCCACCTCTTGTCTATCTGCCTCCGGCGTCACCCACCCCGTCTGCAACCGCCACTGTGAGAACACAAGTGACAGACAACCGTCCCAGCTAATAAATGCATCACATACAATTTCACTTCGGTCGAAACCGCCTCCCGAGTACTTTAGAGGAACAAAAACAACACGGTGTTCTCACATAACCGGATCCCGGGATCCCCCTCCACACTCTCGGTCACATATGACGTGTAATTTACAGCGCCGGCTTACCCATTAACTTATTGGACTATATCTCGGGCGACTCCATCCATAATTAAATACGAGTTGTTGTTTTTTGCTTTGTTTTCGGAGCGAAAACCGGGTCGGTCTCTTCTCGCTCTTCACAGCGGTAGCTACAAACCCTTATAGGTTCGTGATCTTATCTGCGATTATCGACTCTCCAAATCGAGATGAGTTTTCAGCAGATAGCTACTCGGTGTATCCTGGAATATTAGAACATATGAAGTAATTTACATCCACGTCACGCATAAGATAAGAGTTCAAAAAAATTACATACTTGAGCAAAATTATTAATTTAATTGAAAATTACCTAATGCAGAAGTAACAATAGATAATATCTATCCGGACCGGATGTTTTTTTTTTAGTTTTAAAAAGTTCAATTTTAAAAACTTGATCATACATCAAAACATCATATGAGAGCCATGAGAACTTCAGGCTTCTTGTCTTAAGGACTTCCTAAAGAATGAGTCAGCAAAGAAATATAGGTGATTCACAACGAGGTGAGACTGAGACAGCTGGGAAAGTGCAGAACACATGATCACATGGATAAGAAGTCGTCTTAAGTTACATGAGGAACACTGCTTTTGTCCAGATTGTCATGTGACATTTTAACTTCCTTAAACGCAAAAGAAAAGGAGTTATTCTGTTTTTATAAGAAGAAAAGCTGACGAAGAAAACGTCTTCTTATAAGTTTTTTTTTAAATTGGCGATAAGAAGAGTGCCTGAATACGAAAATAAACAAGCGGAAAAAAGAAAAGTGGCCTTAGAAACGAAACGAGCTTTCACAACAACAATACGACACGGGAAGAGACGACAAAGTTTTATTAAAAGCTCTGAAAATGTATCTAAAATAAAGATCTCTAGTTTTGTCAAAACAAAAAAGCATACAAGACACTGAATAGAAGGAAAATAAAACGGAACGTCCTTTCATTCACGACACAAGTAATGAGATAAAGCATGTACAAATGACAGAAAGAATAAATCGAGGAATAATAGAACCTTTAACTCTATATGGCACGAACTCTAGAGTTTGTCAAAACAAACAAAGCCATGAAGAACAAAAACTCACCACCGCGCATAGGGTGGGGGTTGGAAGGGAATAAATATCGTTTATCAACAATTCCATTAAAAATGAAATACGATCAAATCCTAACATTTGGGTACAATAAATAATGTTTATTTTTCAGGAAGCTGAAGGAAAATATTGCTATTGCATTAACTACCATGTAAATGTCCTCATCATAAATAATCCTGNGATCTAACGTCACGTCGTAACTCACGCCTTCACACACACACATTACAAGTCTACCATCCGCCTTACTCCGAGTCAAGTCGGCCCTGGCCACGACGTCTTATCCTTAAATCTCATGTCAGATGGACCGAAAGGAGCTACAAAGGAAAGTGGAATACAGTCAGCAACATGACAAAATGGAAACACAATATTTCGGTTACAGAAAAAACTGAATGTACGAAATATTTAATACTTTCGTATTTTAACACGTATTTATTATTTTACATTTTGAACATTTACACTTCTTTTTACATACACGGCGTAACTACAATTTTTTAAAATATACTTGAAGCACAGCCAGCATTGGTTCTATCACGAAAAGTAATTGAAAGGTTGGACACAAATAGGTAGTAATTAATTGAAGTAGAGTTCCTTATTTCTATAATGACTTTATAACCTGTATTCCCTGTGGACCCAGATACAAAAATATTAGATACAGGAACTTGAATTTTTGATTGTATTGTAAAAGCTCAATAAGGAAGGATTTTTTAAAATCAGATTTTAAAATCTGATTTTTTTTAAATTTTCGCTTTATTACTACAGTTAATCATCTAGGTATTTGAACAAAAACGTGCCAATTTTGTCCTCACTAAAACATAAAGAAGGTATCAGAAACTCCAGTGCGACGCCGGTCCGGAACTGTTAAATCCATACTAATATATAAATGCGTAACGCGAAAGCGTGTCTGCCTGTTTGTTACTTAATCACGACTAAACCACTGAACCGATCGTGATGAAATTTAGCAAAGAGATAGTTAAGATGTCGAGGATGAACAGAGTCTAACTTTTATTTTTTAAATGTATGAAAAGAAAGACAAAAAATGAAGTTGAAGATAAATGTCGATGAAATCGGAGGAAAAATCGGCCATATTCATTTACGCAACCTAAACAGTTGGAGATAGATAACAACTACGAGTGGCAATATTGTTCGCCTCGAAGAGTTATACAAAAAAAAGTCCGCGACAGCATGTCTCTATCTACTAAGTCTAATTTAAATTATCGAAAAAACGTTATGAAATATAGAAGTGTTGAAATACTTCAATTTAAGTGAGACACTTAAGAAGGAAAAATCAATCTTCATCAAATTTAATGGGTTCTTTATTTAATGCATTTAACAAAGACGAAAAACAACTTTAAATCATAAAATTTGGACGAATGATTTAGATTTTAATGAAATGGTGCTACCGCATCGGAAGAAAAATATTCGACCTGCGAGGCTCTCGATGGTCTAACGAGTAAAAAGAATTCCGGGTAACGCCGGGTAATCCGCTAGTATAGTATAAACGAGTGGAAGTAAAAGGCAAAAAGAGTCTATTGACGAGCGACGCCTAGCAAATACAAACACGACGTACCAAATACAAGAGAATCTTCAAAAAAATCTTTTTCTCCCTTACATTCTTCCTTCTGACCACGAAGCCCGTAGATCAAATAGAAAAGGCAGAAAATTGTGATGTTAATCATTTACCATAATAATACTTAATGCATATCACAAAACTAGTCCTATGTTTTCCAAGTTGAACATTCTAAGAGTACAAAAAGCGTGCTCAATTTTTAACTGAGCAATGACTATACATCTTACAAGAAGAATCTTCAAAGAAGAAATCTACCGTTGAAGTTGCGACTGTGAAATACGTTCCAGTTCCAATTCTACAAGGACTTATTCTGAAGATTAATTTTCTTTCCTCATCATGTGTTGGAGTCCTACCAAAAGAAGATCTCGAGATGTATTACAACGTCAAATACATTTAATTTAAAGTTTATTAAAACTTAGCAAAATAAAATGTTTTTATAGAGTTACAAATCCAGTACTTATACTCCTACTAAAATATCACGAAAGAATTTTTTTCACGAAAGCTATTTTCATTGTTTTGAGAGAAACTTCAAGAAGTAATACTAATCTTAATTAATTTCTCACCTAACGCAGCCGAACATCGCTATATATTATTTTAACGGGTAACTTTTGTAAATCTTCCTTTCTTTCAGTTACGCTTAACAAATTGTTACAAATAAAGAGGTATCTTAAAGATTTTCGGAACAGAATCGCTAAATCACTTTTTAACAATGTGTTATTTTTTTAAAACTATTCAATATAAATACAATTTGAATTGGAATTCTAGAATGTTCATAAACAGCCTCCCAGGACCCGCTACTCACAACTGTATTGATGAAGTCCTGAGAATTTGAATTCGTTCTTAAAATGCTCTATTCACTGACTCTATTCACGGCTAGATGAACTTCGAAGATAACGTTTATAATTAAATTTATAATGCTTAATCACCTTGAAAACAAAATACTGGATATCCGTTGTACATGGCATTTAATTCTTTCACGATACGGTGGGTATACTGATTGGAGGTCTCAAGTCACAATGATTGCAAAATTTTTGTACGTGTCCACTCGTATTATTTTATTTAGGTTTTACGAACACGGTTATTTCGGTGGTTCGAACGCACTATGTTCACGCGAGAGGCCTCATCTAGGGACTATGAGACGCACAGAAGTATTTCGTGAGTAGGTGGCAAATGAAGGCCGTATATAATTCACTCCGGCTGCTACTGAACTGTCACAACAAAAAACACAAATCTATAACTTGAAGACGGATAATTAAATTTTCATACATATACAAAAATCAAGTTAATAATCATCAATGCAGTGTGGGAAAGGATACAACAGAATGGTATAATAAAAGCTATTCAGAACAGAATGTATCAATAATATCTTTTTGATACAATGTATTAATTAACGAATACAACAGCATTTTTATTAAAAAAACAATAATAATTTGAATTTTACACTGTACTTGAATATAATTTTATACTGTACTTTATTTGAATTTAAGTTCTGGATCCCACACATCTAACGTCCTAAATTAAACGGGAAAGTCATTAGGCGACACTAATCACATTCAACTTACACAGCCCTAACGAGGTTCAGATTGAGACCGAAAAGGGAAATCAGATCTCCACTCTACACTTGGCATCGTTTAGGGAAAGCGTGAAATCCCATCAACGATTTGAATTCCTTGTTGCCCCTCACTTGCGAACATATCATTTTGTCAGGAACGACAGGGGTAATAGACCCAACACACATTGCAACACTGCAACTAAACGAACAGAAGATTTAAAAGCATTACTACCATATAAGCAAATACTAATATCTGTATTAATTAATATAGTGTTAGCCAGTTAGTTTCACGATATCTTTCCGTGAAATATGAGGTAGAATTATAAATAATGTTAAATACAAGGGAAAATTCACGAGGAATTATGATTGCGTTAATATTTTTCGATAAATAAGTTTAATTAATCCACGGAATGATTTTTCAGTCCGTCAAACTCTGTAAATAAAGGGGATTCGTAGCAAAGCGAGTAAAATAAGGTAATATTCAGTAATTTTGTTCTTTGTCAGATAACATTGGTTTTAGTTTTTCCTCAATCCTATTGCATGAAATCATATGGAAAACAAATATCAATATCATAGATAACTTAACACGTAAATTCAAATCGATATGATATAAGGAAATAATTTAAGAAGAACACTATGAACGCAATATAAGAAACCTTTCACACACATTATAAGAGAGGAAAATTTTAAACAAAATCTATTTTAAAACAATATTGGAGGAGGTAATATATTCATCTTGAACATTATTCTACATTATGAGACTATCATCCTTTATTATAACACGTTCACATAGAATTCCTGTTTTTGAGAAGGTCTGTTTGAACGAAACATTCGGAGACAGCAGTTGCTAAAGAAGGATCAGTCGGTTTGCCGCTTGTCTCTTCATTAAAGTCTTCGGTTTTATTTAAAAAATGAACAAATAATACATTATTGCAACGTAATATTTTCGATTCAGTTCCGACCTAGAAAATTTTCTTTGTAATAAACATTAATTGTGACAATGTGTTACGTATGACAGGAAAAAAGGGAAATTAACAAAAAGTTACCGTTCAGAACGATTTAGAAACTCGTTCGATATTTGGGACAACTGAGTGTGAACACTTCTCTCCATAAAGAAGTCTGAAAACGATAACACAACCGTTGTCGTTGTCAGACCTCGTATGCAATCGCCGTCATCATCTCTGGACCGAGCATCTAATCGCATCCAACGAGGCGTGGTTGGCACAGAATCCCGTTGAACTGGCTTCGACAAGTACGGCCTCGGCGAGCAAGTGGGTTATTTGTAACGTTCAAGTTTAAATAAATTACTCGTCAGAGGAATTGATAACGAATTCAGGGCGTGACTTTCTCACGACAGTTCTAATATTGAACAGTAATTGTGAACAGTTTGAATAATAAATGTATATTAAGCAATAAGTGAACTGAGCTTATGCATTAAAAAGTGACTCGTAGAAACCATAGCAAAAAATTATAATAAATTACAGAATGAAATAACAATTACAGAAACAATACTTATCATGCTTATATGTATGTCACATAGACAGTAATAATTTTGTTCAATATAAAAATAACGATGAATAAATCAAGGTATACAAATTATATGTCTCAAAACAGACGGGACCATAATTCAGTTCCACATCGAACGAATAATACGTCAACGGTGTAAGAAAGATATGACACTTCTCCATGTATTTTTAATCCAGGCTTTGGGAGAACCTTGAAGTAATTTTACTGCAGTCTTTGTGAAACAAAATTATCATGTCGACGTCGGATCACATCAGAAGAGCGTGCATGGCGGACAAACCAACACATCAGATACATATTCAATTCAATCGTTGGAGCTTGTTTGTATTTCTGATAAGAACTTGCTATGCATTGACAGGAATCATGGATTACGGTCTCCTTCACAGTCTCATGCAATAAAATCCAAGGTTACTGTTGAAGTTGCGTAAGTACTATTCAAGGAAAACGATCGGACATAGTTATTATTTATTCATTAATTCATTCTTCAGTGGTTAAAAAGCATTGATAGGAAAGTCAAAATGAAATTATTATGTAATAAAATGTTATACACACTACTTTAGTATTCAATAAGCTAATATACTATAATTCAAAAATTTTCTTATAGTAGACCATGACTTAAATATGAGCAAGATTCCATGTCTTCACTTTCGACCCACCATAATATCAAAAATATAGGAAATCGTCCTGAATTTACCTCATATGAAACCACTCACTCGTGATTAATAACAACTTATTGTTGTCGTCACTTGGAGCCAAAGAGCATCTGGGGTTGAAACCCACTAGCATACTCACTTATGTTAAGATCCAAATGCGGGACAGGAAAAAAGAGAGTCAATGCAATAAATTGAAATGAAAAGCAAATGAAGAATATAATATAATACGTAATATCAAGAGCTAATTAAAATTGTTTCCAACAACGATAAACGTGTTTGATTTTTTAATTATGTGTCAATGATTTAGAAAAATTGCGTTAATTTAAGATTTCTGGATTGAAAACGTAGAAAGTACTATAATAAAAACTGGGATACAAATCGTGAGAATACCTAAATAAATGGCAGTCGAATGTATATCATTATTTTTAATGGACTCACGTTAACTATAAAATATTCAATATCTAGATTTATTAAACGTACAAGATTGTAACATGTTATCATTAAATTAAATGTGTTCGATTTTCATTAAATATTGACGGATATAGCGCAAGTATCATTTACGAAGACGAAATTGACATTGATTGTCATGATTAAACTTATAACTAATCAACTGAACGTTTTATTACAGAAAGAACATGTAACGATTTTGCGGGTGAATTTTTATCATGTTATTATCTGAAATGTATTGTCAAAACTAAATGCGTGTTTCATTCACTTTTACGTTAATATCAGGCTAAGTATATTGAATTCAGTACGGCAGGCTCAGTATATTCGATTCACCAAGTTCCTCCTGCAATTTTTAAATATATATTCGAGATACAACCGGAAAAACGAGGAAAATATATGTAAATGCTCCGATTTAAACTAAGTACATACTAGTAAGTGGGCAAAATATATAGATAAATATATGCATTTGTGATAGGGTGGGGTAACTCAGGGGAGCTCACTTCTCCCAACCTTCATCCCACGTGTAACTCTAATCTGAAATCACTGTAAACGCGCAAATTGTTTATTTTTAACTAGGATAGGAGGTGGCAGTCTCTCTCACTATAAACTTAGAAATAGCAGGACAGTATATGCATTATTCGTTAAGAAAAAGCGGAAAAAAGAGCAGGGCAGTTATTTTAAGAAGGCAAGAATCTTTTATCAAATTTATAATCTGAACTTGAAAGAGGAATGATTTAAAAGTAAAAATCATCTGAACGTCCGTTTTCGTTTATTCTTTACCTTAACGTTGGATAATACCCGTCGCCTTGGCATAGTAACTGTAATGAAGATGTAGATGCCGGGCGGCAAGTGACACTGGGCATACGAAATGGCCCCTTCCACCACCGCCGTCTTGATGAAGCTCATTGAAGCCGTCCGGCAGGCAATTGTCTAACGACGTCACTTCCTGCCCTCAGCGACCTCTCCGCCCCCCTGGCCCTCCCGTCACTGCAACCATACTTTGCTGCTCCCAGGACATGAAAGAATCATAGCTGTCACACGGAAATTTTACACTCACGATGAGGACGACAAAAAGTCATTTTTTAAGACGTTAGAACAACATTAATAGTCAACATCAATTCATCTCAAGGATGTGTGCCAAAACTCAAGATAATGAGTACGCAAATTTTATTGAATTATAAAAGAAATTTCAAATTTGATGGGTAATTTTTCAATACTGAAACTTCCCTTAACGGACACTTCTCAATAGCGAACAAATTTTAAAATCCCATGAGAGTCCGTTATAGAGAAGTTTTGCAGCAATATTATCCAAAAGAAAAATAAATATTTGCGAGAGCATATATCCCATGTAGTATGTTAAGTGAGAATATGGAAACATTTATGACATACGATCATAATATTATAATAATATAATTTTTCCACTAATAATTTATTATACTTCAATCTCTATGATACACGCAAAGAAACTTGATGTCACGATATCGAGAATCAGTTTTAATTTCTGTAGGTGAATGAACGCGCAATCCGCCACTGGGAAGCGACGCGATGCAATGCAACGTACATCTTAATGACTATTACATACGTGACGAACTCACAAGGAAAGGTTGAATGAGAAAAATGACAATATAATCTAACGATTGAGAAGTAAAAAATAATTAATTAAATTAAACCGGCTTTAAAGAAGAAGAAATTGATGATCATCAGAGAAGCGTAACTAATAAGATGAGGGTGAAACAAAAATGTTGATACAAATGTCGTTTATTAACTTCCGAAATGATGGATGTAAGAAAGTAACTCCAATAATTTTATTTTTTTTAAGTAGCCTTAAGAGCAAGATCATAATGAAAGGATACAATAAAGAGACGCCAAGTAATCCATTCCTTGTCTTAACCAATTTTTGAAATTATAATTTGACTGCTTTCGGGACAAGAAGACAAATATTACAAGAGGAAGGAACTGATAACCGTGAAATCTGAAGTACTTGCAACACATTTGTTAGGAAAGTGGGAGAGAAATGCTAACAAAACATCTAACTGGCATGAAACGAAACATAACAACAATTTGCTATAAGTATGTCCCATAAAACAAGGCATGATAAATTAGTTTTGTGATAAATTAGTTTTGTTCAAACTTTCGTAATATCTAAATTAACTACAATTGTTATTTTTTATTTTCAGTATGAAATTTGACATTTTTGAGGTTTAAAATGAGTAAAATGAAGCTATTTAAATAGATATTTATATTGCACATAAAATTATTAAATTTCTGTTCCAATTATGACTTAAATCATCACATGTTATTTTCAACTGTTATTACGCTGTATATTACCAATACCAAAGTCTTCTCTGCCAGATTTTAAAATACTTCAGTTGAGTCTTCATCTATAAAACCGTTTGAAAGCCTTTACGCTAAACATTTAGAAAGACTGCATTTATTGGTGACGAACTATATATTATAGTCTTTCATTTCTGATTCAAATTCCCAATGTCTTCGCCTATCACTGCCCTTCTCTGCACAACATACATTTAAAATTAAGTAATAAAATTTCATTTACTCTGAAAAATTATTATACTTATTTTGAACAAAACAATTAAATTGGGTTTAATTTTAGGTGCTATTAGATGTTTTATGTAGACCTAACTTTTTAATATCCGTCAACTTCACCAAATATTACCTACATATCCGCACATTATTTAACGAATTTACCATAATACCACAGGACTAGTAATAAAAGAGGATGATGATGTATTCTTAATGAAGGGGACTCGAAAAGCGCATCTCAATAAATCTATTGTAACTTACGTAGTAAGTTTTTCCCACTTTTTTCCAGCTTGTATCAGAACATCTTCAAAATTCCGCTACGGAATGACTCGTGAATATTTAAAGTCCGATAAGAATGAAGTCAAACACTCCGTTGGATGGCATGAAAGATCATCATCCAAACAAGCAAGTTTATATTTATCCAAACAAGTAATAGAAAGACGTCAAGTAAAATCAACAACAAACTTGTAAGCTACTTTACAATACATGAAAAGAAAAATCTCACATACATACTTCTAATAAAAGAGAGGATCATGCGCTTTAATTCACGATAGAATTTATAAGAAGGTATTTCAAAAAACTCAACAGTTCATAGTCAAAGTTTACTAGATATCTCTCTTTTTCTCGTAGTCACAGTCGTAATCTCTCGTAGTCGTTTCCGGTGCCATACATACAATACGAAGTAGGTAATAAAAAAAATTATTTAATACAAAATCTAAATTAAGGTTACCTATTTCGATAACGCCATGTGAAAACATATTTCTTTCTCGGAACAGGCATGGAATAGTAATACTTAAAATATTCGACTTCCCATAACATAAAAAAGATTAGAATTATGTGTGCGCAATAAATTATATAACTGACATGCCCGAAACCTTTTGTGTACATTAAAATCGAGACCGAAGTTAGAATCAACGTCTGATGGAAACACTTAAGAACCTATCCAAATTATACAAGATGAAAAACATTTCACTTAAAATAAACATTACATTCTACTCATAAATTTTGAATTGTAAAATATCCCCACATTGAGAAAAGTTTTCATTTCAGTTAGAAGTTTAAAATATAATTTTATTGGCTCTCGGAAAGGTTAGATTCATAATAGTATTCTCCAACGTACAGCTATTCGGGAGAGGGTGAATTCGAACCCTGCCGGTCGAACTGTGTGCGATCCTAATCGAAATATAATATAGAACATTACTTTCTTCCATCTACCACGAGAAGTTAATATTTTGCCTTCATAAACCCCCAGGCAATACATGGTTACGTGGATAGCATAGAACACGACCTGAACTTCATTACACAACATAAGATATGACAAACAATTAAACATTTCTACGTAAGCTCACTATACGAACTGTATTTTCCACCAGGTACGAATTGTAACCACTAAAACACCATAAATCCAAGAGTAGATACAAGTTTCATATAATATACTTCATAACAAAAGGTATCGTAGATTTATCTCCACTTAACAGTCATTGTCGTACGTCAAAATCTAATATACGGGAACCACTAACTGCTTGTACACTGTCGGACACCTTCCAGATGGGACAAGGGTTATAACTAGATCTGACAGGTTAATGACCGAGGGGTACGATGCATTAAGATGCCAATAAAAAGGGTATTTTGTATGCAACTATCGGAGGATCAAATGATTACTCACTAAGAAGAGAGAAGTGACACATCATCCTCTAACGATCTCTGGCACATTCAAGTTGACAGTTACGCACGTGAACAAGGTACTATCAGTATAAGGAAAGAAATATTTTGTACAAACTTCAGTTTTAGACAACACCAAATCTGGTTTCTTCACCAAAGCTATAAATGATTATTTCTTTTCAATCAATACTTAGTGAATCATTTTACGTCGGCCAACCCAATAAAGTCCCAATAAAAAAAGAATAATTTTATAAGTAAATTCGATTTATATCCTCCCATCAAATCGTCACGAAAAGAAAGAAAAACACCTCAAGCACAATTTGGTGTGTATAATTTAACCTACAAATAATACGTAATTGGTGACTAAACCATTGAAAAGATACTAACATTAATATACAGAAATCAAATACAAAAAGGAATTCATTCCTGTAACTAGCATCTTTAATTTTTGTGTGTGACAAATGAGTCTTCGTTAATTCAAGGTCAGTCCAACCGATCTACAGGCGATACGAAAACGAGTCAATGAAACACGAAAAAAAAGGAGAACTCCCAAGACTTGTCGTCGCTCTAGATTCTTCGCAACCTGGCAAGATTATCTCAAGACATCGTTCAGTGAAAAATATTCGTTAGATAGTAAATGAGTCACTCAAAATATACATCCCCGTCACGTTGACTTAAAAGCCATGTAAAGATACCTTATCGACAGCATGTGTCAATACCGAATGGTTGGTTCTCCATTTGGTTCAACGTTCCTCAGTTTCCTCGGTTGAACCTTTCACTAAACCTGTTCTACAGAAGACATCGATGTAAATTATAATTCCTTTCTTGTAATATACCTTCACTATTCCTTCCACTAATCTAGGGATATAAAGACCACAAAATTTACTTTCCTAATTTCAAACGGCCACCATCACGAACAAAAACCAATATTCCAAATAGCGGTATTTTAGAAACACATTGTTAAAATCCTTTAGGTTTAAAAATGGCCTTGCTTGTCATTATGTACAGAGATGTGGGTATTACCAAAGGGAATATATTACCTTCGATATACAACATATGAAAGATAAATGGTAGGGTCCGATAACACATTATGAAGGGAAATCTCCGTGGTCTTGGAAATCTGCAATGTCGATTAGGATAACCGAAGACGTGAAAAAGTGGAGAGAAAGAATGAGTTTGCATGGACAGTACTCCGATTTTAGATTATTCTTCATTAACATTGTCGTTGAGATGACTGGACAGAATAAAGAATAAGCTGACATGAAAAATTCCTCCGCTGAAGAATAATTACACTATTCTGTAATACCATGCCACGAGATCAAGTTAAAAAAAATATCGCGCAGTACAGAAGAAAAAAACTGGATTTTTTAAAAAAACATGACAAATTACCTCAATAAATCAATCCAATAACAGATTAAAGTAGTATAAGGACAAGGAAAAAATATGAAAATTTCAGAGTAATCTTTTTACAACAGCTTTTCATTTCACAATTTGTCCACGAAGGAGTTCGAACAAGAAAAGAAAAGGCAAATTTTTTATCTTCAAAATATTAAACGAACATACATTTTGTTAAAGCTGCCAATACAACAAATAAACTACTCGTAGTAATTGAGACGAGTGGTAGAAGTATATGCATCGAGTCAATGAGCGCCTAAATAAACAAAATGAAAAAATCTAAAGTTTTAAAATTATCTAATGAAATACCTCGTTCAATCGAACGTCACGATACAGTTACCAAGTAATACCTCATTTAGGAATTTTGCAATTTATCTCTGAAATAATGGAATGTAAAGCGAAAGTTACAAATAAACTATACTCAGTTTTTAATGAATGGGAAAGTTTCTCACTTTCACCTTTTCAGAAACACATAATATTCATAACTGGAAGGGACGTATCGGAAGAAGCAAACATTACCAAGATTACAGTTAACGTTCAATTTCAACTATCAGACGTCGGACAGTGATATCATGTTAAATTCAAATGTCTTGCTTTGTTCAACAGATAAACAATATTAATATAGTATCGGTGACTCATACATGTTAAAAACAATGAAACAGTACATTGAAGAAATGTTCATAAAAAAATACAAATTTCAAAGAAAATTTTTGTCACCTCAAAATTTTAGAAGCATGCATTTTAGAAACAGGTAATGGCCATTAAAAGAAAATCATATCGTGCAGTGCTTAGAAATAGGTAAATAATAAAGAAAAACGACCTGAGTTTTTTAGCAGTCAGTTCAAGTTTGATTCACATTAATATAATAAAATACACATACACTATTTCGCATAAACAATTTAAATTCTAAACATACAAAAAACATAACGTCTCGTCTCTAATGTGAGACTTCAGGTGTGAAATAGGATTTGATTCCTAAGACATAAGATTCTCAGTTTTCGGTTTTAATTCTTTATTTTGCTAGAGAGTGTTGGAAGAAAAAAAAGGCACAGTAAGACATCAAATACCATCGTGATATTTCAGAAATATTTTTCCATTATTCGCTAATATCTGAAGACCTTTGAAGCCCTTTTTCCCCTCCAGATCAACGCCACAATTTCAATGTACATTATATTAAAAACCAGAAATTTAATGAACGATCCGAATAGAGGATAATTATGGAAACTAGCTTTCTCAAAGAAATATGATTTTAAGAAAAACTAATTTTCAAAAGCATTCAAAAGCTTAAAATTTTATAATTATAAAAATCACATTTTATCAAAATTAAAAAATTAAATTAAAAAATGAAATAGAACCCATTCTAAGCAAGAAAAGAACACGAGTATCCTGGACAACATTCCGTAATGATTTGGCGACACGCCGTGAAACATTTCGCAGCTCGGAATGGACGTCACGCACGGCCGCAAAGTTGGATGCCGATGAGGCACGTTCTACATTAGCAAGGCTGGGTCGTGGGTGGAGCAAAAGGACACTAGCAGCACAAAGGTTACAAAGGAAACACACATTCAAAACACCATTGAAGTTTGTAGAGAACAAATGAAGCTATTTGCATTGGGTTTTTTCTTTCTTTGTTGTAATGAAATATGAATACATCTGCGTATATACGGATAATGGTGCCTGTTGTCATTCTTTCTTACCTACACAACAAAAACTTCCATTAATCGATACTTCAGGGAACTTGTTTGATCTAAATAATGTACTTTTAATTATCTAGCATATTATGGTTCTGTATTGCTTTTTAAATAATTTTTTTTTTTCACAGAACTGTTCACCCTTTCACTATACTTTTAAGATTGTTGCCTCTCTCTTTAGAATATGCTCATACTTTTGGTTATCATTGCGCTGATCTTAAGATACTAAGGAATGCCACACAACAACTAACCCATCTTGACTAAACACTTAGTCCCGACTTAGGGGTTTAGGCGTCCTAGGCTGATAATTTTATTCCACGCACCTCCAAAGCCCCCTCCCACCTCAAATCGAATTGTTCTGTCTTAACTTTACCTCTTCAAGGTTTAATAGTCGTATTTGAATGTCCCACACCGTTTGTACATATTTTACCCCAGTTGTTCGTTTGTATCTTACAACAAATTAACTTACAACGAATTAAAGACTCATGTTAACACAAATTATTTAATATTAATTCTTGATTCTTGGGTTCAGTGAATGACCGACAAAATTGAGCGAAGTTAAATTTAAACAAACCTCATTAAAACATCCTTTTTTATTTGATTTTAAACTGTATTAACTTTTTTGGAATACATGTATTAAAAGTCCGTTGTAATGACGTTGCACGGTCAAGATGGTCAAATAGTGCGTGAGAATACGAGGTTTTTGACCATCCCTCGCTCCTTAAGTGGCAACATTTCGATTTATATTTTACCCACCTTTCGATTTCGCCGATGTTCTCCATCACTACCATGTGGCACGCCTCACTTGGCCGTCAT
Organism: Laupala kohalensis; assembly: GCA_002313205.1. Lineage (NCBI taxonomy): Eukaryota > Metazoa > Arthropoda > Insecta > Orthoptera > Trigonidiidae > Laupala > Laupala kohalensis. Next base: position 98,647 of record NNCF01126985.1, read on the forward strand.
CAACTTCATTCATATTAAATTTTCATTGAAACTAAATCTACGTACACATCAAATACATGAAAATTATATATCTAATAGGTTCTCTAAAAGCTCGCATCCTAGCATACACCCTATTCAGCCTAATGGTAAATTGGGTCGTGTACGTGTAAAATAACACACCCAGTATGATAGTCCCACTACAGGCTGAGTGAGAGCGAGCGTCCAGAGAGCTATCGAGGTGTGGCAAGAGGCGTCACGCGCCGACGACGCCTTTGAACCGCATCGCACGTGTTGCTCTGGGCTGCTGTCCATGGAGGGGGGGTGGGGACGATCGGGGGTACGGAGGCAGCGCTCACTACACATCTCACACGATCTTTTTTTCTTTTAACAAAATATTGAGTTCCCGATAACAAAGAAAGCTATAAAAGTAATGCATAAAAATATGCTCTGTTGTTCTCTTAATGCAGAGTCGCGAGGAAAAGTGTAGCTTACTACATTTTTTTAAGTTGTACATAATATAATTAAAACTGTATCTACAGTTTTTGAGCAACGGTGGAGATGTATTTTATTGACTGGGCAAAACGTACTAACACGATGTTTTTATTATATACATTTTTTTCAACGCACAATAATAAAGTTTTAAAGTTTGGTACATGTTATTAGTCCCTTTTGTAACTAATATCTTTTACGCATATGACGTACTTGAAGTAGCGAAACGTAAGAAATAGGATCATTAAAAAAATAAAAATAGGCAAAAACGTATGAAAATCTTACAACAGAAATTTCGAGTAAAAAGTTGTTTATAGAATCTTCCTGTAAAAATATCTGTACATATCATTTCATTTCTACATCTTTTCGAAATTAATCTCCTCAATAACGCGACAAAAATTTCTCGGCAGTTATACAGCGGGTAGAAATCTGCTCCCGCTCCCATTATTTCGCCTCCATTTCCAAAAATGGAAATGGCCCTATGAATATAGCCAGCAAGTTAAGAAAGCTACGAAAAGTCCTGAGTCAAAATTGGTGCACATCCTTTTTTATTAAGAACATTGACGAGTTGTATACGACATATTTCTTCCGTGTACTCTACACGCGGAGAATTATGTGTTAACAGAGACCCCTCAAGAGGCCCGGGTTCGATTCCCGGCTCGTCGCCATTTTCACCTGACCGAAAGTTATCACATTGACGAGTTGGTAACAATGACACCACCTTACAAAGTTAACGAACCACGTAAGCCGGACCCCGACGAGGATGGTTTGAGTGAAATGTGGAAGTTGGATATATGATAAGCGAAAATTTGAAATGAAGTTTTCGAGAATAACTCTACGGGGTGTACTTGGGGATCACGCGCTTGAGAATATCGGAGGGCACAGCGCGGTGGGGCAAGTAGTAACGTGAACCGCACAAAGCGTGGCGCTGATCGCGGTCGGACACAGAGACGAGCCGCGGTTCCTTTGCGGGCGGCGCGACCGACGGCACGGTCGAGCGCGGAGCTGGACCGAAGCGGATGTGTTAATCCCCGAAGAGCGTGCGCGTCCGCGACGGTTCTCCGCTGCCACCACAGCAACAGCAGTCATTCTCTCTCCCCTTCACCGCCACTGCCCGCCCGCTCGACACGCAGACACGGCTTAGGGCAAAGCCCTCTTCCAACCAATATGTTCATGTTATACTTACAACAATTAATCGACCATTCTACAAGGGTGATGCATAAAATATGTAACGCAGCCTGAGATAGAGGGAGGGGGTTTGTGATATCATTACACTACGTTAAAGGGGGCGGGAGTTAGTTCGGTGGTATGTTCCAAACAAGGGACCATACCATCAATTCCGAACAAGGGCTCTAAGACAGACGCGGATTGAAAATTTCAACACACTTCTTAGATAAAAATTTAAAAAATGTTACGTGTTGTAGTAACAACAAATCTGTAAGCAATAAAACGCAAAAAGCAAAGACATGATCATAAGTACGTAATATTATCGAACTGGTTCTGAACTAATTCTGAAAGTTTGTATATTCTGACCAGAATTCCCCCAAAAGATAATGCTGTACCGTGAATGGGAGTTTGCATAATATACGAAACGGGAAATATGTGAACTACATTAACGAAGATTCGGAATGCGTAACACAATATGCTTAATTTGGAATTATCATTGTGGTAATTCCATTTAAGGTTGTATTGAATTTATAAAGTAAATTGATAAATTTTACTTACGTTTTAATTTAAAAATTTATTTTTTATAGAGTACTTTTAAACCTTAAAGTTTGGCACTGTAATCTACACCATGTACTCGATCGCAAACCGAGAGCTCAAAGAAATGAGGAACAAACAATTAAATCAGTGTATAAACATTTGTCGGAACTTTTTCCGAAAAATAACTAAAACCTTTCATCAGGTAGGTTTGTGTTACGAAATTAGGGGATAAGGTTAAGACGTATTATTACAAGTGCGTTATGATGAGTTGGAACATGATGAATATTGTAATTTTTGCATTACATAATAGGGATGGCCCCAAAATGGACACTTGAACAAAAATTAAACTTTTTAGGAGAAACGAAATACTCTACATTTTCTTCAATGTTGCTATCTGAAATAATATCAAACTTCTATTTAAAAGGTGGACAAAATATATTTTTAAGAAGTGATAAAATATGACCTACCAAACTTGAACAATACAATAAGAAGATTTTTTATAATTATGTGAAAGTGTTCTTCCTAGAATTTTTAAACTTATATTTAGAATGACCAGTAAATAAAATTACAATTTCATTTATTCGCGAGACAGATTGCATTTGGAATAAAATAAATAATTTGTTTTTGGGAAATATAATTCACAACATTCGAATAGAACAAAATAATAAAATTCAAAAAGTGAAACAGATAAGTTAATAATCTTATTATGTCAGGTATACATATTTTTAATTTTCTGATAAAAGTTTTCAAAAGTTCACTCTCTTTGATAATAATGATAATAATAAATTTAATAATAAATTTATTGTCAAAAAACAGTACAAACTGCGTGTGACCACGTGGAGGGAAAAAAACTAATTTACTTAATTTAATTTGAGCACAATATCACGAAAGAAGAAACTTATTTAGCACGTACGATAATGATCTAACTACATAGTGTCAAATGCAGTATATCTTTGAATGCTTTCGATAGCTCACTTAATGCAGAAAATTTATATCGAGCAAAATATAATATTTATTCTAATGCGATGTACTGTTCCAAGTTTTATGATCGCAACATTCCAATTTGTTTTCTTCTTCTTCGGATAATACAAAATACATTCCATCACGAACTATTTCAACAAAAAGCATTAACCTCGCGCAAAATTGCACGAAAATATGAATTGATGTCATAATAAATAATTACAATTAAAGACGAATCTACTGCGAGCCATGATTGTTCATTCGTTTTATTGAGAGCAATTATGCATGCGTCACTTTGAGAACGGGAGCTATCTCGCGAGTCGAAGGAAAATGATAAACGATGGTAACCGCCGCCATCATCATGCGTCACCCGTTGAAATAGAAGAGAGCTGCTGCAGCTGCCGTCTGATCCCGCAGACACCATTTCCACCCACGCACCACCCATCGATTCACGCGTGTGATGACATGGAAAGCACAAATATAAGAAGAAAACGCCAGTAGTAGATTCCTACTGAAAAGAATTTCCAAAGCGTTTTTGAAGTAGTCATAGTAAAATTCATTACCAAGGACCTAGCTCACCGCTGTCCCCACCAAGATCGATACAACAAATTTTCATTTAAGTATTACTTTATCTCTGTAAAATATTAACTCATCAACATTGTGAAACGATCGATTGCACAAATTAACAATATTTAAATGACACAAATATTTGTGTTCAAGAACCTTTTTAAAACTGAGTCCTAAATTTGAAGGTGGAATGAAAATGGGTTCATAGTGAAACATTTAAATGTTTATAGCAAGTTACGGTTAATAGATAAATCTGAAATTGTTTGAAAGTGTTGGTGTCAAGTTTAATTTAATGTCATTATATACATGTTACAAAAGCTTGAAAGTACAACAGGAAATATATAATTTGAAGAATAATAATTGTTTAATAATGAAATTATTGTTATTTTCACATGGGATGACCCGTTTGACGAAGGCTAACCCTACCACTCAGAAAAAATGTCCTCCTCGGACTAGCCGGTTTGGCGACAGGACATCAAGATACGGATAACGGAAGACAACAAAGATAGGCAGAAAATAAAGAGAATATTTCTATTCTGCCTCGATATGTAAACAGAATGCACAAAATGCACAATTCTTTCATCGAATATTTTAAATAATAAATAATATACAAATTTAGAAAATTATCATGTATACCAATTTCATTTGATTTGTATTTGCTTCGTAACTAAATTTACTTCCTGTTTTGATACAAAATACATTAGAATGTTGGACACTTCCAAATAACACGTTGAATGTGTATTTTAAATAGTAATTACAGTCCAATAATAATAGAATACAGAATAATTTAACACTATGATTATAACGTATTCTACGGAATCGCAGAATTACTAAATTCATAAATAACGAAGGAGCAAAACTAGCAAAGTGCGAGATAAAAAATAGAAACAAATACAAAAGCAAGAAATATTCTGGCTTTACGAACATATTTGAATTTTATAAAATAACATATTTGAACTTTTTTTGATAACTGCAAGTACTTTTTGCAATTTTAGAGACTAAGAAGTACCACAAATCATGTAACAAAGCATCGAATATGGAGAATACATTTAAATCACACACGAATATTAAAAATGTTTCGAACCATAATTTTTTTTGTTGAACTATCACACATTTCATGAAACATTCAATATGAGGGAGAGAGTAACTATTTGTATTAAAAAAATCCTGTTTGGTGTGAACACATGAAACTTCTTCGATTCAAATTAAAAGTTACCAGTGAAGCAGGCATGTTATAATTTTCTCCAATTTACCTTATTAAAGCAGGTTTTACACAAATAAGGAGAATTGAAGCAATTGACAAGTGCCCCAAGACCTCCGGAATAATTATTAACAAGCTCGTTCACTGTGCAAAAGTGTCAAAAAAGAATATTTTGTGACAGCTAATTATCTGGTTCAAGATTCTCTTAAAGTGAATTGTATCCTGAAGCCGAAATCACAACTACTTTCAGGAAGTCCAGCTTCCTGCAAAGAATTTACATTCTCTTTTAATATCACACGTGTAAGAAGTTAATAATTTTAGAAAAATTTAATACGCAATTTATGCTGAAAATCAATTATGTAGAAAAGAATAATGAACTATACGAAAATAAAGTTTTCTCGTAAGTTCGTTTGAATAAACACCATCAGATACAACAGTGGATCATGTAACGGGTAGATAAACCAGGGGCGGATACAGACTAATATTTTAGGGGGAGGGGTCATAACAAAAATATATAGTCTTTGGCATAGTATGTTCCAAAAAACATCCCAACCAAAGAAAAAAATTGAAAATTCTAAAGTAAATTATAAGTTTAAAGTAGGTCATCTAGGTGTTAATTAATATACGGTTCGGTACAGTAACACCCTAATTTCGAGATTATTTTAAAATTTATGTGCGACGGGGAAAGTGATAGATGCATAACTTTTATGGTCATTAAAGATGCAAAACTTTTATTCAATTTTTTGACATACAGGAACATTTAATTTTTCAAGAACAAGAATAAAATCAGGGGCACATCACGAGAGGTTCTTAAATTCTAAAGAATTATTCTGTTATACGAGAAAAGATAACATGTGCCAAATGGAAACTACATAGAGCATAATTTTACGATCAAAACTGATTTATAGACTTATATGCAAATTCTCCAACTTCAAGTAAAGTCTGAAATTTTTGACGAACCCAGGTTCCAGCCACGAATTATCAGCTCTACCAGGGTCTCTGTAAATCTTGTCTCCGGAATGATAGTTCTTTTCGTGAAGGTAATCTGTGTAGTAAAACTTCCTAAATATACAATTAAACATAAAACGGGCATTAAACGATAACTTTAGAGAAACTAATACAATTAATATTGGTGATGTGGATGGTCAAGGGAATGAAAAAAATAATCATACTTGGAAGCGGGAAGTCTGGTTGTCAAACAAATACCGGGTAATTGGTGAGTTCTAATTTAATTTAATCAACCTCCACGTTTGTAGGTCAGAGTATTTTACTAGAGTCTCTAGTCTACAGACTAATAGTGATTATTAGACTAACAGTAATTTTCTAGTTTCATTAAAAGAAAACTTTTACAAAATTTCCATACAAAAAGATTAAATTAGTAGATTAATTTAATTAAATTAGTTGAAGTACTGATAATAATGAAATATATTTTTTCGATTCTAATCTCAATTCCTTTTTTTTTTTTGCGTCAATTGCAAATTCGTTTCCGATTCCTGAAAACTCAATGATTTCAGAATAATGGTCAATAGCAAACTGTCAAATGTGACGAGTGAATAAACTTATGGTCTCCGCTTGATTACGAATTGGAAGAAGGAAGCCTAAGGAACAAACGTTGAAAATTCATGTCCAGCGTTGCTATAGAACAATCTGCGTATTATTCATTCAAGGAAATGAGTCTTTTAAAATGTGTTTGGCTCCTTTGTTGCGATTGATAGTCACAATACATCACACAATCTACAATACGATAAGAAAGATGTGGTTTACTGAAAAATCAATCATATAATTTCTTAAAAGCTGTTATTTTTCTAGAAAGAGCATTTTTTCCCAAGGAAGTACTTTTCGCTCCTCGGTATATTTAAATTGGCTACATCAACAGGTCTTTTACGATCGCGTGTTATGATAAGACTTCGCATATTTAGGATTTTAACCATTGTTTTCATTTCTCCTATTGAACCCATCAATGAAGCCATGTTTACATTCTTCAAGCCCCCTCCCCCATAAATAAATCCTGGGTGCGCCCCTGAACAAAATTACTGGTAAAAGATGGCGTTGAAGCTGCGGTTTTTGAAACATTAAGTACAAGTTCTGTATACGACTGGGACTGTGACAACACGGGTAATACGAATGTACTTGTGGTCATAATGATTTTTCGCTTCTGTGATGAAGAAATGATAGTTTAGTAAGGATTTGTGTAATTGTTAGTGTGATGAAGAAATGATATTGTTTACTAAGGATTTGTGTAATTGTTAGATTTAAGTTATATTATATAAGAATGTATTTTATTGTAAGAAATCTCTTATGTAACTGGATTATGTAACTCCTATGGATTGAAGAAAGTATTTATGCCACTGTCTAGACTTCCTTATCCATGTTATAAGCCACAGTGACGTCCCCCAAAACAGGATCAAAAAGTTGGGGCAGCAGCTGGCGACGACGTTCTCCTCTAAATAGACGAAATCTGTCTCATAAAATATATGTATAAACTCATAATTGAATTTTAAAATTGATTACAAAATTAGAACTTTGCTTTCGATAGTGCAACTGGCTGACATTAGAGGTCAAGACTTTCTAGCCCTATAAGCAGCCGCCCACGTACTTAAAAACACTTCTCTCAGGATTTTCTGTAGAGGATGCCACTATGTCCGTCAGGACAACTTTGTTTATTTTAATAAACATATTTACTCTTCTTCGTGGACTTGGTCATTCTGCGAGAGCGGCAGCGAGAACTTCACTCCTTGGGTTCAGACTTAGCTCTGCTCCGACATCCATGGATCCGACCCCCGACGGACAAACTCATTACACTTCGTTTGATTGTGTCAACTGTAACAATACGAAGCGATACAGATTTGGTAAGTTTTTACACTGTGTACCTTGCACGCGACATTATGCAATTCATCAATATGATGGTTGTATTGTGATCAAAGGATGAAACATACATACCTCATGTGGGATTTTAACGTGGAGTCATTATTTGTACAGACGTTCAAGCCTTTGCAATTCAACCATTTCGACAGTACAGAACTCATTCATTCAAGACTACGTATTCCAAAACTATTTCAAATGTGGACGTAAAATGTGATTTGGAAACACCTATCGTTATTGTTTACGACTAGCAGCATAAGAGGGCGGTGGGCGAATTGGATGTAGGGCGCCCCCCCCTCCCACCCCC
>NNCF01126985.1:106831-143663 GCA_002313205.1 Laupala kohalensis
TTTTTTTTTTTTTAATTTCACTTTTTTTTCTGGAGGAGGTAGCATTGGGAACGTTTTGGTATCCCGGTGGACCAGTCCGCCCTTGATATCACAATAGAGTATACAATTGCATGTTACGCAATTAGTGCAAATGCTTATAAATGTTTCTCTCCTACATGAGATTTTACGAGCCCTCTCCTTTGGCTAATTACCCAACAAACCCTAACTAATCTCCTAGTAATCCCCATAGCACTCATAAGCATTGTCCTCGACCTTGGCCATCCCTGAACGCGGGAATGCAGTGCATTACACGGCTGAGACCGAGTTATGTCGTGCGAGGGCGTGGACGATTACGAGCCACCTTGAGTCGCAGCCGAACGAAAGCAAAACGACGCCTAGTGCTCGCTGCCTGGCAGGCAGGCAGGCAGGCAGGGCGGACGGTCGACCCACTCGCCCAACTCCCCACAAAGGCAGTCGAGGGCGGGGCACTAACGCAGCGGCGTCGCTCGCTGAAGGGCGCCGACGCCCTACGACAGTCGCTCCGAGTGCCCTCGCTCTCAACTAACCCTGCTATGTCGCCCCAAGGCTGTGATGAGATCCGGGCTATTTTTTTCTCCGTGGTGGACGAACGGGGGAACCGCGCCACCGTTACAAAATTCTCCCCCGACGTTTAACTAAGATTTAAATTTACTTGAAGAAGAAAACACGCGGAGTAAAGTTGCAGTACTAACAAAATTTATGCAGAAAAATAGATATTAAATATTTGATACTTTCAGGTGAAGAGGTGGGGTGTCTCCTTCGTCCCTACCCCATGGATTCACCACTGCTCTAAGATTGTTCACATTGGTACAGATTAGTATGTATCATACAAGTTGACATTTTCATAGACAATTCATGCAAGATTTACGAGATGATTTGAATATCTATGGAATTTTTCAAGCACAATAATAAAATACATTTTTATAATACCACATTTAATAACTTTAATTAATTTTTACAAACTTTAATTTTTACAAAAATTAATTTTTAATTTAATTTTTACAAACTTATCAACATGGTATTTTCTATGCTTTATACAGCATTTAATGTGACTTCACGCTCACCACTACCAAATACACGTTGAACGAAGCAATCATTTTTGTGTGTTACGAATTGATTTTTGTTATACGTTTCTCCCTTCAAATTATGACAAGGTTCACCTCTGACATTCCAGAATGAGGTCGATTTTTGTCTTCTTTATTATATTAGCCAAGTTACATAATTCTTGTGTTTCTTACGTTTTTCTTCCTTTTCATCGCTGATTAACCACCCAACAGTGTTAATTTAAAGATACAAAACTGTGATGTGTATTACAAACTGTCTCTTAAATATTAAGAATTATTGGAATAATCAATATTTTACTCAAAATGTTCACGAGTTCAAACCGAAAAATGGAGTGTCGGAGAAAATCAGAATTCTACTATAAACGCAAAAAAATCTTGTTTTATTTTCAACGATAACATTGTTTTCCTTACTTTAAGATTCAAAAACGGATACCTAAACATTTCGACCAACTTAATTATTAAATATTAAAACACATAAAATTTATGAAACAAAGAACTAATTAATATATTTGAACCAACTTCAGGTATTAACTTTTTAAGTGTTATGATCATACACGATACATAAGATATTATAAACATGATATTGTATGCTTCCTCTCTATTGCTTCACTACTCAGTACACCTCCATATCGACTTTATCACAGTGTCCTATAATACATGTTCTTAGGGAGTGCTCACAGCACCATTTGTACGGCTCTGTCGCAACCACGCCCGTCGTTGTTTCCTCCACCGTCGCCGACCTGTGGGTGACCGGTGACGCAGCATTGCCAGCAACTCTTATGACATACCGACGTCCTTTGTTCGGAGCAAGGGCAGGGAAATGAACGACCTCCTAACCTCACACTATTTTTTGTTCTTTATTACGATCACTATTCACCATACGTCTATTTATTCTTCGGTACGCGTGCATGCCAAGGAGTCGAGAAGAAAAGAAACCACTTTGCTATAGATACTTCACAGCCGTAACAAAAGAGATTCGGGGAGAGCAATAAGAAAATAACGAGTTTGTTTCGGGATGAGAGATGAAAGGAACTTTCTAGTAGTGTGTGTTCTTGATACACGTTCTGAAGTACAATGAGGTGTATTCAATCGGGAGGTTCGCGACCTCAGGAATAACCGCGTAATGAGGAGGTTCTCAAATGCAATGGGATGCGTCTTCGGAATTAGTAAGAGATCCAATCGGACAATTCATTGGTATATGTATGGAGAGATAGACATGATAAAAAATGATACAATGAAATAATAATTGGTACGTAATGTAATTAAACTATACTAGAGAGGTATAAGACCTTCTTTGGTCGATATCCATTTCTTTAAATTTATGTAAAATCAATTACCACATTCAATTCTCATATAATTTGAAAAACTGTTTTCCATAGTAATTTCTTCAGTGGTAGAATTAAAATATACAAGTAACTATTGCAAGATTCACATTCAGAATACAAGTCGAGTAACGAAAGGTCTTGGGGGACATTAAAGTCAACTTTATCGATGATTAATCTCTTTCGGGGGGAATGTATTTTAATTTATCCGATAAGTCTAAAAACGAAACAGAAGTGTTGCTGTTGGATCGCAGATGTCGTCGAACTCGAAAAACTCTTGAGATAATTTACTTGCATTTGTAATTAATCATAATTCGATGGATTAGTTGAGTGGCGCGCTTTGAATATAGGTATTTTCTTTCTGAAAAGCATTAATCACTATAGAATTAAAATGTTTATTAGCTTTAAACCATAAGTTTAGCAGGATATATTTTCATCGTTTTGTACATATATCTTCACCAGAACAACCAATTTAAAAACGTTATAATTATTTTCTTAACTTTATACATTTACTGCAAGTTCAATGACAATGTCTTAAACAATCATCTATTTTAATAATATACATAGCTACCAACTTGGGATGCTACATATCTGAAAACTGCAGTTGAAATAATGGATGATTTTATCAAATTACAAACATATCTGTATCTCGTTGATGCTTAAATTGTTCAAATTACTGAAATGGTCGAAGCGTTGTGGTTTTATAATGTTTTCGTGAAAGTGTTTTAGGCGCTTTGCAACTGTTCACCAAACGTTTGGTCTTATTGTTTATTGTGTTTTCAATATATTTGTTGCAGGTCAACGGTTCCAGATATTTCCTTATTTCAAGAGAGAAAAATGGACAATGTATGTCCCCGTTACTTTTTTCATATTACAATTTATTTGAAAATGTTTCGTTCCAGATCCAAACCAGGGTCAGTAGATATCTCGTAAAGAGTTTCGTGAAGAGCATAACACCAGGCTATTAAATTATACTTAGCGGAGAGTAAAAGATCGTGACCAGGGCATGAACCGAACTGGAATTATTTTAATCATAAAGGGCTCCTGTAAATGGGCTATTAAAATCAGAAGTTTCTCCAGTCCAGTCGCGTAACCCCTACTTATTTCTCCTTCGTCAGTTCGTAAGCGCCAAGAGAGGCGCGCGCCGGACAGCCTTTGACCTCTGAAACTCACACGATCCGACTGCTTCCTGCGTCACGTCCCATCGCGAAGGTTGCTTGCTCCTAAACACGCAAGGGACGAACGCCGGCCGCTGACCGCCCATTCACACGTAGCAACGTTCCAGATGGAAACTGTACACGCACTAGGAAGAAGCAGTAATCTGTTCGTTCCTTGAATGATAAGAAACCCACGAAGCGCTTACCGTACGAAAGGTAGCAAAAGTCGAACTGTCCCGTTTGTCCCCAAATGTGTATACATGGGGTTTACAGAGGCACCAAATACTAGGCCTCGGCACTAGGAGGATAGGATGTGGCCTACATCTCGCTCCGACCGATTTGACCTCCAGGATAGAACCGTTATTCATTTATAGCAGACTGAATAGACATAGGTCATGTTGAGGTGTGATGAAAAATCCAACACGTCATTGGGGATCGAATCCCAACCTTCCAGCTAGCAACTAAGCGCTCTAAGCCCCATATGTGCCATACATTAAAAATCTGAGGTAACAAAAGTCTTCCACTCGCCTATTGAACGATGTATGATATGGGTATTCTACATTGCCGCACTTACGTCAATCATGGTAGTCATAAACTCATTTTTTCCTTAAATATAATAGAATTTTGATTTTTCACCTACATCCTAATATTTTTTGCCAATATTGTCTCATATTTCAATCCAAACGACGCACATTAGTGTTATTATGGAAGGTTCGAAACTATTACAACTACTACTGATCTGGAGTGCTTCGAGGGATCAAGGTACCTCGTCTCTAGCACAACGCTGAGTATTAACTCCCAACCTACGTATTTAATTCCAAATAATACTAGGAATCAATTTGGTGTAACATGTACATGAAGCAAACACACATGAAGCTCACACAGGTTTCACGGGGAATAAAAACAGAAACGAATGCAACATAACAAAGAACATGCAGGTATATTTTTTTAAATAAAGTAAAATGCATACATCATTCTTTAACAACAAAAAGCAGAGTCATCAGTAGCTAAACAATTACGAACAAAAATATTGAATAAAATATGTAATTAAATTCATTTCGTCACGTGTGCTAGCTCTGAATCCAACACGTGTTTACACGGAAATACTCTTATCTCGAAGGTTTAAAATATTTAATGACAATGGCCATTGTATCAAAGAGAAAATATCTTTGTTCTTGAGGTCAATATACGAAAATTAATGGTATGAATGAAGTGTCCCACAGTATACGTAGAATTTATGGCTACTATACAATTACAGCATGGTCATGGTAAGTGAACAGAGCAGACGCCAAATATCACGAAAAAAAGTTCCGAATAATAGGTCCGAATATTATTATCAAGAGATGATCCCGCATTCCATGGCAGTTGCTTGAAACGGAGGACACCTGCAAAAGATGGAGAATGTGACGTTGACCGTGGTAGACGACGACGGAGGCGGTGGGAGAACGCAACAGATGGCAAGCGGACTGCTGCTGCAGCCCAAGCAAGAGGCGATGTCTCGAATTGCGTGGCAGAGGGCAGGCAGGCTGCGCGCCCCAGAACCTGTCGGCTGCTGGAGCGACAAGAGACGGTCGGTCGACTACGAAAGTGGTTGCAATGGTGACTATGACGAAAGGAAAACGAGTGCGGTCATGTCGAATATAAACCTTAATGAGAATGTATCAGCACGGACAAATAATATTAATTTCAAGTCGGGGTAAACCAACTTCTGTCAGATGAAATTTATGTGTTATATTCTTTGGAATCCGAAATATACCAATTTCCTGTAATTAAATATATTTTTTCAAAACAAAGTAACACTATCCTGTGAATTCGATCAAAATCGTAGAGAGGTTTTTTCAAGGAATACAGAAATATACACGCACTCACAAATATTGCATGCTTAATAGCATAGAATTACATTGAAATACATCGTCTAGTCTACTAACATTTAAAGCTATGATTGAAATTAGATAAAGTATAAATATAAACGAAAGTTAATTGTCGTAACAGTAAGAACATGCACTTGTTTTTTTTACTTCCATCAATTATTAAATAATTTAAATCTACGCCACTTTTTTGCTAAACATATAAGCAATGTTATGCTAGAATACAATGGCTGGCTACATTATAATAATGAAAAACCGAAGAAAAATTAATCAAACTTTCTAACAATTCTAAGGATTGACAAAATTCTAATATAATGAAATGGTACATAATTAAGTCTATAATTATCGATATTAAACTAAAAAATACTCGTATATGCATGTATTAAGTATCAAGTTTCCGGAAAATGATGATAAACGCAGAAGAAGAAAAAATTAAATGACCGAAATAGTTCTCACAAAAATTATGTCAAACTGACTGCAATAGTCAGTTTGTGCTGATGCGCATAAAGATCACGTCCTCCGAAAAAAAGCCGTATGTAAAATACAAGACAACCCTTACATCTTTACAGCTTGAGTCACATGTGAAACCGTTTTGAACTTCATTTTTACGTCAAATTAAACGCTGCAGTGACAAAAGGAAATGCAAAACAATCCATTTAAAAAATCTCTTTTTTTTAATGAATTGGCATGTACAACGTATAGATCAATTCCGATAAAGGGATTTGGCTCTTTAAAGGAACAGATGGGATGGTCCCTTACTTGTTTCCGGAGAGTAATTTAATTACCCTCCGTCGTCATACTCAGTTTGCAGCTGCTTTTTTTACAATGATATTACTTATGTATTTCTGCAGTGAGTGATGACATTATAATGTTTCGTGTATACATTCATGAAAAAAGTCTACACCTCATGCCACAAACCCACATCCCTTTACTAGGGGGTTGCATTCCCTTTCAAGTTGTCATGTTGGCAACTACTAATAACACGAAGACCAGAAAATAACTGGTATCTTAATTCTGTAGTCCAATTTCCCCAGACATTTCCCAAACAGTGATAAGGAAAATCATCAGATGAGGTCATGTCCTCCTCCCAACCCCTATATCGTTTCTCGTTTTTTGTGCACCATTTCAGGTAAAATCACCGCTCCGTCGCCCCCCACCACGCTCCACGCTCGCCGTCGTCTCTCACCTCCAGACGCACGCTTGGCAGCTCGACCAGCTAATCTGCTGCACGTGAACCGCTTTGCTTCCACGTTGTCGAAGTAAACAAGTAGTCCCACGCTGCAACACAACACCTGGATGCGTTCCGTACCGATGAATGGGTTGCTCCAGAAACAAAAACACGCCTCTCGCACGGTTCAGATTTCGGTAATTCGATCTACAGGAAGGTAAGGGTTCGTTAAGGTTGTTAACTTCAGACCTCACGAAACCACGTTATTAGAAAATAAGATGTGGCTCGACAAATGAACTGTGTTATCGGACGGAAGAAATCGGGAGTGGAACCCCTCTCGACTTCCCCATTCGAATTTTGTACATTGTACGAAAATTCCCTAATCTGATGCAGCTGTACGTTGGGGAAATTAAGGCAAGAAACTATATTGAAATAGGCGTGCCACATGACTCACGGCGTTTGTTTTTCCACTAATATCGAAGTGGCCTGGAAAAGGTTTACCCTTTGCGCGACTTGCAAGCACAGAAAAACAAGAATCATTTTACTTTATTAACATTATTTTACATATATTCATACATATTTTGTCAATAAAATTTAGTTTCACAAGCTTTACTTCTATTTCTGTTTGCGAAAATAACTCAATGTATGATATTCAAGGCCATCATTATTTTATTAAGAATTATAGAAATATTGAAGAATTACAATGGAACACATACAAGTGTGTCATTATACAGCCACAAACCTAAACCGAATATGGGAATTCCAAAGAATTTATTTATAGTTAAACCCTAACGTTTTGTCATATGAGCCATTCCGACAAATAAAAAAAAATACGAAAGTGAAACCGATTGCCTGGGGTAGTATTAAAATATGTTTCGCTGGGTACTAGCCTTTTATGTCGTTTCCATGGTTACACCATTGACAAGAAAATACCATTCAGTCATAAAAAAGGAAGTCCTTAACTGATCAAGATGAATTAAATAAAAAATGTAAATAATACGTCATGCAAAAATCTTGGATAAAATACAACGCTATGTCGAGCAAATTAAAATAATATAGACGTATTATTAATGATTGCCGACCACTCTCTCGCCTACTGAGACTATTCTAAAATGTGATTTAGATCTGCTAAAAAGATAGACCATCTAAAAAGAAAGAAATTAAAATTTTTCTGTAAAAAGAAATGTAAAAAGAAAGTAAACTACGACGGTTAATGCCAGATATAATGGATGGGACCATCTAAAGAGAGAAGAAATCTTCCCACCCTATTTTAACCGACTGAGAAAGCACGTTGCATCACCTGTGGGCAAGCAATTCCAAATCGCAAGAATCGGAGACACGTTTTCGGCAATCTTCTTTGTTGTTTAGTTCCCCTTCCTCTTATTCCCCTATTGTTTTAAGAATCAGAAAGATGCGAGGCATCATCTTTCCATTGTCACCTACCCTAATTATTTCGTCAATTATGCATAATATTGATAATTGAGTGTATTTGGAGCTGGATTTGTAAAGAAATTTCGTTCCCCGAGCTGGTGTCAAACATGTATCTTCTTGTTGACCCAAACCAGACATTTAACGAATTAAACAGTAAGAGAAGAAAAGATATGCCCTTCTATTCTTTTACATTACACCATTATATCACAGTCTTCCACAGTGACACCTCCAAGTGGTTTTTCACTATGTATTATTAAGAAATGTCGCAGGTGAATATCATGGTGTTCAGCGAGCATTATGGTGAGCTAGTGATACCCTCCGGCGGATAGAGCGCTACTGTCATAGAATATGGATTTGTATAGTACGTCGCGAGTGTATAGCGAGCACACATGGCCATTGACCGTGCTCTCAGGTTGAAGAGCAAATGTGTTCAAAAACTTCCCTTTTTCGACACTTCGCAGCCCTCTAGCACGAAAAGAGCATAACAAACTCGTTCCATAATGAGAAGTAATCTTCGCTTCGTCATTTTAACGAACCATGGGGCACCACACTTACATACAGACTGGAGAATTTTAAAACCAAAGAAAAACAATTGCATCGTATATGGGTACGCAACTCGAGTTTTCATTCTTCTACCTATTAGCATTCTGAGCAGGATAACAACCACATGTCATTTTTTGGAACGAAGATTCTTCAAAAACATTCATTCCTTTCTAAGCACATTTCTTCCGAAGTTCGATTCTCAGGTTAATGTAAATGATGGAAGAGGAGAAATTTAACATTCCTCTCGGAACTATACATAAAACCAGCACACTAAAAAAAGGTCGTCTGTGAGGAAAATATGTAAGATGTTAACTGCTGTATAATTGTCCGTCGAGGTACAATATAACCAGTCCCTTGATGGCAGGGACCCGTGCGACTCCGAACAGCACGAAGCAACGTCGAGTGTAGCCTCAAGCGATGGAGGTGGAGGAAGAGGATGAGGATGAGATGGTGGTGGTAGGCGATAATAGTCAGGGAGGTAGCGTCAGGGATGCAGAAGATTGGAAGACGTCTACGATTTGCGACACGAACTAAAACAGGTGAACAATGAGAGACAGAAAGAGGGAATGTTGCCCAAGTCTGGGCAAATTTTGGACGAAATGAGACCTTGGTTGCCTAAAGATTACCTGAAGAGTCTTTTTGGAAATATTATCTAGATTACTGTGTTAATCGTCAAACTTCATGACAAAAATAATCTCCATAATGGTACGTGATCCTAGGGTCTCGGGGTCACAAGGTCGGTACATTAGAGGTTATATACAATCTAGATAAGCATATTGTCTTTTTATCATAAAATTCTACGGTGAAATGAAACTCTCTCATGTGCAGGGTTGGTAACAAATTGATTCGTGAT
The DNA here is from genome assembly GCA_002313205.1 of Laupala kohalensis. Classification (NCBI taxonomy): domain Eukaryota; kingdom Metazoa; phylum Arthropoda; class Insecta; order Orthoptera; family Trigonidiidae; genus Laupala; species Laupala kohalensis. The sequence goes on from NNCF01126985.1 coordinate 116,256, forward strand.
TCCAATCAACTTAAGGTAGAAAATTAGAGATAGAAACTCAGATGGTTTGACAAAAAAACTTAACTGGAATATTAGTCGGAAGAGATCTGGTCCATCTTCGCTAACACACATTGCATCAGCCAACCTGTAGATTTTTGCGCAGTTTTAAAATGCAATGATAGTAACAATACTTCTTTTCCTGAATAACATAATCAGTGTTCGAATTCCCCACGCTTTTTAATAATATTTTAACAAACCTATTAAAGCACTGCTCCACGTGCTGTTTATTTCAACGAGTCTACTCATTCTTAGTAGATTTAATGTCAATTCAATAGAACCGGTACTTCACATTTCCATGAATGTGTTGTCGGTAAAACAAGTAATATACACACACTAAATCAAAATCATGAAAAAACAAATCACAGGAATAAACTTGGGAAAGACTAACGCCATTATATTCGAAATTAGCATAATGAAACGGGTTAGATATAATTTTCTTTCCTCGAAGTTAATAAGATAATGTCGCACGACTTTGTTACGAGCTCACAATTTTCGCAGAATAAGGATAAATGTTAGCCACTCTGTCCTGTAGTTCCAAGCTCTCGAAGCAGGTGGATGTTAATCCGGTTTCTGATGCATTAATCGAGTTTTATGCGCGAAGACTAGTCAAGTACATTGCAGTTCGTGGCAGTAAGTCCTCCTTTAAAAGCAGCCCTAAAATAGTGGCCAATTCTTCACTAAAAATGTCGATATTTCGACGGTGAATTTTGAGAGATCTTGTACCGCATTTTTAATTAAATATTAAGACTAAGGATTCGTTTACATGAAAACAACTTGACAGTGATGCTAGTAATGCATCGGAAAACCAAGGTTTAGTACAATAATGATGTCGGATAGAAAGAACAATGAACAAAATTAGGGTATGAAGCACTAACGAATTTATTAACTTCAACTCAATATCACAGGAATATGTATTACTCAATCAGTTAAGAAAAGTTAAGACTACTATAAAATGGCACCTTGTTATTTTCAAGATACCTAGAACAATAGGGCATGTACAAGTTACAACAAAACAGTCATGATCTCAGTTAGAACATCCACAAGCATCAAGATAATACTAATAATTATCATATTCATCATTATTAATGAAACAACTCAAGCAAATGACGTATGATGATAACGTCGCATAAACATGAAAGTTTCGATTGACCCGGAATTCGAGATGAACGGAAGTAAATCAAGTACCTTCAAGTCCGGAAAATAAATATTAACCAAATAGTCTACGACCTGCAATATGAAAAAAAAATTTGAATTTGATTCTAAACATCTGTTTACTCGTACTCATATGCATAGGTGATTCGGATCCCCTCATGATCTAGGAGGTTAACATGCCAGAGGCTGTGATTATGGTTGTACTGACTTCGTCATTTTCTAACGCGCTATAATAACACGTCTCTGTCCACATGGAATTATTTACGAGTCACACAAGGTACTCATCATGTTAATATAAAACGTGTGGAGGAAAGTCAAATTAAAGATAATTTCATAAAATTTCTCACCTGGACAATATTTACATCTAGACAACTGTCGTACCAAACGCATTTTGTTATTATCAAAATTACATTAATGCACTATGATTTGACATAGTTAACAACGGGATGACGAAAGCAACAAAAATCACGAAAGAATTACATTGAAAACTTGGACATAAGGAGTATCATCTCATGATTCAAAAGACAAGGAGATACTTTTTTTCAGGTTATACATGGATTGTATTAAGAATATCAGGAGTCCAAGATATCGTAGCATACTGGGTCTCTGAGTAATTTCAAAATTTTTAGGTTGTGTTAACACTAAAATCTATGCATGTTTAGTGGGAAAGTATACGCAAGTACTTATTTTATCCACTGAATACGTCAACAAATTCGGAACCAAAATTCGTGACAATAGTGGTTGAAAGCTTAAGCAGAATCTTACTTCTACACAGAATATTTATTATTAGCTACCCGAACAATTGTTGGTTAGTTAAACATTATTTCTCGAAAGTAAGCACTGGGCATGTATGCTAACACAGAAAACAATACGTTCAGAAAGCGACTATTTTGGGTAACTGACATCGACTCAAATAATAAATCGACGTTCATTCGCATGTAATCGGAATGTCGTCCGATGCAGAATCCAGATTAATTTTCTTGGAAGAAAGAAATACATCGAACTTGTTCTAAATCTCATTTCTCCATTTATCGCACACAATTACCACACACGATGATTGTTCGATGTACACGCTCTGGCACTTAACTTTTGATAACATGAGCAAGCAATTAAGCACGAATTCGACCGAACTTAATGAAAATCACGAACCGTGCTTTGATCACCACTTCAGACGTTGAATCTCCTCCTTCCCCTTCCAATTATCAAACCGCTTCGCATGTCTCCCGCTATTTGCATGACAAGGACCGATTCGATGGGTGAGAGAGTGGGGGTGGGAAGGGAGCGAATCCACGACCGGAGTGAACGAACGAACGAACGAACTAACGAACGAACGAGCGACTGAGCAGGCAATCCGTGCGGCTTCGTGCTTGACATTCGGGACCCCGAGGGCGCAAGACCCTCACTCGCAACTGTTCCTCTGCGGTTTTCTCTTTCTACCTTCGTTGCTTGCGTACGGACAACGAATGCTGGCTGAGAAACCTCCAAGGTTTAGGGAAAGCGGAAACTAAATGCTATGAAAAGTGAAAAAACACAATGGATATGAGCAAAGGCGGATTTATGGGGGGGACGACGACTAAGGAGACTATGCCCCCCCCCCCCTCATTGGATCTGGACTTTCAACAAATAATGTTGAAATTCATAAAATATACCTTTATACTTTAATATGCGTTTGCCATTTTAAACAATTAATAAATTTGGTCACTATTTAATGCTTTGTAAATGAGTTATTTGATGAATTGATGCAATATATTAAAATACAAAATCACTATAATATTTGCAATAATATTTATAAAATTAAGCCCTCCTCTGGATCCTCCACTGGATGTGAGTACCCTAGTATTGGATAGGAGATCCAAATTCAGGGAAAGGAGAGGATTTTTCTCAGCCTTTGGATATAACGTCCCAACCTCATAGTTCGGATTGTATAAAGTTACAATATCACAGTCAAATGTTTGGAAAAAGTCTTGTCTTCTGATTTTTTGATCTTACATCTAAGTATGTTCTCTCCATGTAATGAACCAGATCGATCTGAGAAGCATGCGGTACTCCATATTACAGCTATACTGTATTCTATATTTCACGATGTTCCCTTTTCCATTAGTAAGCAGCAAAACAAATTCTTTCCATCCATGGTTAATATAATGGATCATACGGATAAAAGATGAGGTTTGGAAGAGTGCAATAATGATATGAGCAATTGTGTTTTCAGGAATAACACGTCACACTACAAATGCAAATATGTGTTCATATGTACAATATGTATACAATGTGGTCATGGAGAATGTAAAAGGGTAGTTAACAATGTAATGGAAAAGAGGAAGAGACACAAGATAAGACTTATTTCTATTATCATTCACGTTAAAAGAATATTTTAACTACCCACTAAATGAAGATATAATTCAATTTTTTCTACAATATTTCCCCCTATCTAGCACGACAGATTGCATAAATTTTTGTACACAATTTCAGTACAGAACACGAAAAAAATAATGAGGCATGTCACTAATAGAAAAAAATATTAAAAACTACGAGTAGGAACAGGAGCACGACCGAAAGACAAGCTCATGACCATGTCATGACCATGAAACAATGAGACTGTTCACAAAATGACAAAAAAGGAATACAGCAAGTTAGTTACTTACGAGACTCGAGACAAAAATCAAAGACATGCAAGAAAACAACTGAGGTCGTGGAACAAATGAAGGATATTCTAAGTTACACGTGCTTCTTCCTCGTGCAGTTTCGTGCTAGGCATTTATAGCTCGGGGGCGGTCGCACACAACGCTCCTCACTTTTTAAGGATTTTTACTACATGGGGCATTGAGGGAATACCTGCTGGAGCAGCACAAAGCAGAGAAATATACGGCTCTTGAAACGGAAGAAAGGAGGTAAGGAGGTGGTTCATGATTCTACTGAATACACAAGGGGAAAAATAATAGAAAAATTGCAATGTAGGGACGATCAATCACTTGAAACAGAGCCGTTCCAGATGCTAATAAAGAAAGGGTGAAACTGCGTAACACAGGGAAAGGAAAAGAAACTTAGATAGGCAGCTACTGATAAGTTTTATTAAATTTATTTCATTCAAAGAGAGGTTACTATGTATACATCTCCATTACAGTGCAGAATTCTGTTGAAAGATATAGGAAACTTCCTCAACCCCCATGATAAAAATAAGAAAACTAAAATCATAAAATAAAATCTTAGAGTACAAAAACGTGAAAAGAAAATTAACTTGGATTACGATGATAGCACAACACAAAAAAAGAAGTTTCGTGAATAGCGCGTGAGTGCGTAGCTGCCATCACTTCACCTAAGGAATCATTGTTCTCATCCAAACACCCGACCTCCTTTAACTGTACTCCCTCCTAGTACGGACGTTTCATACAAACTTCAAGCGATTCATCTCAATGGCATCCAGGATTCCAGTTACAAGACTAAAAAATAAGTACTGCAAAATCAATCTCAACGGCTGTAATTACTACTAGTATTATGCATCGTTTGTGTTGTACATAATTACTTGTATAAAGATTATTTTATGGTCAAGGACAACTTGAAAAAATGCAGATATTAAAAGAACTCAGTAATTTTCTTTTTAAATCAAGGAATTAACATCTTTGCCAATTGTATTATCGGTTGCAAACGAGGCACTAAATATATTGTCCTCGATATCTTTCAATGAAAGTAAAAAATCAGTTCTTGTAATTGGTTATTGACGACAACGAAACTATTGCTTCGAGTTAAAGAGACTTGCGAAAATAATTTCGATTTACTGGGGGCCGCAAAGTTTACATATTGATTTTTCGAGTTATAGAGTCCTCTATATTTGTAGTTCGAGATAGAGAGCGTGGTATGTGTGGATAGTACATCATAGGGAAAGCATATTCAGTTCGAGTTATAGCGTCTAAATAATTCGAATTGTCGGTTTTTTTGTACTTCAACGGAATGGCTAATTTCTTCGTCTTAGAGAGGATTCCGAATTAAGGGGTTTCGAGTTAAAGAGGCTCCACTGTACTATACAACTAATAAACCAACTTACTAAAGCTTAAAAACAATGTAATGATCCTGATGGGAGAGGGGAATATCTTTTATAGTAGTCACAACACAAAATATAATTATGTGACGACTATATGTTCAAATAAATTAATTTGGTTGTTGTTATAATTTTTATGCCGATTTTCATTGGAGTGAATATCACCCAAATGCTGTTTTGAAAAATGAGAAAGATCCCCCAGCATCAAACATAATAGTAATGTAGTACGGGGATAACTTTGTCTTAGAACTTCAAATGAATTAACTAATTAGCCCAAAGCAACTACAGGAGGTTTTAGACATCCGAAGGAGAAACGTTACATAGTTGAAAGCGAAATATATATACTTCGCAGAAAGATTATAATCTAACTCGAAAACTTATGTATTTCTTTCTCTTTAAGCTTCATCAATTTTACGGAAAACTGCGCCTACAATAAACAATCCATCACCTCTCAGGGAAAATAATTCTGGAAGAGAAACGTACTGCTTTGGATTTCACGATTTCTGGGTTCAATATTCCCAAAAGACATCAGTTGTCCTGATTTCATTTGTATGTGGATCTGGTGAAATTTCAACCTTAATACACCATAATTTACCCATTAGGTTACGATATTTCGAAAATTTACTACTTTCCTAGAATCGTATCCGGAATCCGGTATTTTGAGTCTTAAGTACACAGTTGCCATCACCACCTGGGCAGACATTGCCTTTGTCACCTCCCCCACCGTCACCTCCACCGCAGTCGAAGCGACTAATGGCATGGCAGAGAGCTCGCTGTAAAAGCGGCCTCCTCAGACGTCGTAAATACCTGCATGTGGGATGTCACGCGATCATAACGTACACGCGCGTCAGAACTCTCCCTCGATCCTACAAGGGAGGAAGTATGAGGCATCCTCACTTTCAGTTTAGCATCCTCACTGGATTCTTTCAAGGGAGTTGTACGTGCAGCAATTAAAATCTTCTATGAAAACGACATTTCAGAAGACAGTTTCAATCGGTTTTCTCTCTCGATATTTTCATACAAATATACTACGTAAATAAGAAATAAACTACCTGTATATTCACATTAAATTTCTGGATAAAAATTTGTTTTTGCAAAGTACTTATAAAAACTGTAATCACCTGATAATGGCACGAATAAGTGCCGAAACGTTGTGAAAAATTTGTAAATACAATCGTATTAAATTGAAAATTCATGTCTGTTAATTGCCAATTAAATATTGAAAATACAATTTAATATGATAGACGTAATTACTATAACCTAAAATTATATTCCTGTTTTTTTTGTTTGTTTTTTGAATCTGCATGACTAATTTAGTTTTAATATCCTAACTTGCTCCCGGTATGGTTTTGTCGGGACACAAATGGAATACGTTTGAACATAGAAGGATGACACAATTATTTCCAAATACTGGTTCGTGGGCTATACGTTAAGTCGAGGTTCAAGGGGAGCCCCTGAAATACTTTTTACAAAGACCAGCTCTTTGCCTTACATCAAGGAAAGCATTAACATTGCAAAAGTCAAGCGAAAAGTCCAACGCGGGATACTCACTTTTTGTCGCTCTCTAGGAACGTGTCGAATTCCACGGACATCTTACAACAAAGCGCTTTCCTGTGAAAGACATTTATGAGATTAAAAAAGTTAAGGAAAAGAAATTTCAGCTCATGTTCAAAGAATCAGACCGATAAAAACCTTACCGATAGTGCGATGATGAGCAGTTCGTATTGATCATGTGACCATCTGAAACAGAAGAAATTACATATTATTGTAATTCAAGTACGTCTTAAAGTTCGAGTACGATATAAATATGTTTTAAAAAAGAAATTTAAATATTCGGGGAAAATACATAACAAAAAATAGCAAATTATACCCTCTCAACTCCAAGTAATTTCATCGAATATAATTTGAGAGCGGGGACTCTCAAAAGACAATAGGTTACGTACTTTTTGAAATTATATAGTTTTTGCTGCATGACGTTTTATCACCGTACGACGGTATTATAGATATTCGCTCAAAAATGAAAACAATGCTGAAATTGTACAAAAAATAGTGTAATTTATCATTCCTAACATGGAACGAAAACAAGACTCAATAACAACTATTATTTTTGAGCTGTTGATAATAAAATAGTTTTTTGAGTATTTAAATCGTACTAAGCACTCTGGTTTCAACATGTGGGTCTAAAAAATACGGATTTATACGATTCCCTAGATAACATCAGTATATCTCTACATTCCTTTCTTCTATGAGTGTAATGGATTTTTGCACTCATATAACCCTTAATTGCGTTTCTTTACCTTAATATAGTCATTGTTTTGATCCCATCCGTCTTCATAAAATGCGCTACGGTAGAATACTGCTTCTATCACAAAAGCTTCGAATGATTAAGAGAACCATTGTCCATTACACAAACTCAACCGTAGTACCAGACGCACAAGAACATACGGAGCGGAATGCAATGCAGGAACCCATCGTCTTCTATTTCAGGAACACGAGATCGCTTTTTGTGATGTACTTACGAACAGCAATCTGTGTTCTTTACAACAGCAACAAAGGAAAACCGAGGACCATTATTCGACGTAACCCCAAAATAAGGAAGTGATCCACGTGGAACTGGTTTCGTAGAATACAACTTACTGCAAATTGCAACTGTTGAGGCTTACGTGAAAGAGTCATTAAATAATCACAGCGTAGAGATAGATGTAAGTGCAGCAAATTGTTTCAAAAAAAATCTGTTGATTATTGTACTTAAAAAAACTATTAAAAAAACAACTTTTAATGTAGCAGAAAGCAACCACAAATATAGGAGGTTCCAAAAATTCGAAGGAAATGTTACGTATTTGAAAGCCATCATATCTAATACAAAAAACATACACCGGAATATCAATTTTTAAATAAAATTAAGAAAACAACAATAATACAATATTATGTGTCAAATACAATACATCGTACAAATATTATGTAACTTGAAAATTCCTGCATTTCTTCCTGTTTATACTTTATCAATTTTGTTGAAAAATTGCACGTAATGAAAATAGACAACCTATTTCCTTTCTGGTACTGGTAAACAGAAAATCAACAGAAAAGAAAGTAATTCTGGATGAAACACACTACTTTGGAATTCAAATGTTCTTTGCTCAATATTCCCAAAAGACACCAGTTGTCCAAATTTCATTTATTAGTGGAACTGCTGACTACTCAACCGATACATATCATAATTCACCCATTTGGTTACCACAATAAGTTCGATCATCAGAAAACGAACGACAATACAGCACGAAACTTCCGGCAACAAACATAAGTAAATAAATATACATTGCAGTATCACATGTGCACAGTAATCTTCAGTTCCGTACGTCACACGCTGCATGTAAGTCGTAAAAAGAAGTACAGAAGCGTTAACCAATTAATTTGTACCTGGTAATCGTTGTAGTTAACATAAATTTGTGAGGTATGATCATCAGAAAAGGTCAAAGGGTCCAAACAGTCGCTTGATAAGTAGAAAATAAAAATAAAGTTCTCGCAAGAGAAAACACTATAACATGACTTAAAAGAAATATCAAGTGAAATTTGTGCAAAATATTTTATAGATCTGTTTTATACTTTATACGCATATTGTGAACGATTGGAAGTAGACTCCAAATATTCATGATAATGTTAAAACAAATGTACCACATTTTGGCTTAAACATCATGCATCAGAAACTTTATAAAGGAAAGTGAGGTTCTCGGTAGTTCGAATATTCACAGAAAGATTATAATAGACTAAGAAGAAGTGACGTTCAAGAAAGAAAATTATATTTCACGTTACAAACTTTACTCAAGACAATATGAAAATAGGACAATGCATCCACAAAGATAGTAGGTTCCAGACATCGAAGGAAATGTTACGAATTTGAAAGCTAGCACATTTAATACAAAAATCCTCGTCGAAGTCCAGAAAAATTCTACGTTTCGTGTGGACTTTTAAGTTTATTTTATGATTTCAAACATTAACATTTTCGTCTGACTAAACTGCTATCCGTTCATTTAGGTTTGGTTCGATTTTTGAAGTAGACAACCCACATAGACAGAACAGTTTGGATGCTAGATCCAAATCCAAAGGAAGGAAAAGATTCTTCCAAACCTTTGGGAGTGACATACCAACTTAAGGATGTCATCCCAATCTTTAGATGTGACATTCCAACCTTATAGTATTCGAACTATAAAACTGGAACGTCATATTCAAAGGTTTGGAGAAATCGCTTTATTCCTTCCAATTTGGATCTCACATCCAAACCTTCCGTTCGCACATCCATAGTGTTTTCTCAGTGAACGGCAGTACCCCCTTTGAGAAAAATATGCACAGAAAGATGCGAGACCCAATTTTAGGGGAAGTAAACGATTTCTCCAAACCTTTGGATTTGACATCTCAACCTCTTTTGATGTGACTACTCTACCTTACTCTGACCGAACTATAAGTTTGGAATGTCATACTCAAAGGTTGAAGAAATAATTTTACAAGCAGAGGAAGCTGATCGTTAACATTTGTGACATGAACACTGATTACACTTTTGATCAACGATGTCGCGAAACGAATGTTCTCAAACTACAACAATATGGTACTTACGCGCGAAGACTATACTTTTGTGGTGTTTGTGAACAGAGGACTAAGAGGATATAAGGATGGGATGAACACGAGAGAATCGTGACACAGCGCAGTCTCGTGTTCGCTTGTCTTCGGCGCCACAGCTACTTCACTCTGTGGGAGGCGACGCGATGTCGGCGGCATCAGAGTGCGGCAAAGAACTACTCTTCGTCCTCAGTTATAACCTCCCACCTCCAGCCCCTACCCTTCCATTTGCAGGGGAAGCATCCCGTTGCGCTTACCTGCATCATCCCTTTCTCCTAAGGGCATCCAATGGGCGGGTGGTGTATTCAAAGACGGCTGATATCAAATTGTGATTAGGCGCAGAAAGATTGTGGGGGAAATGGAGGTGATAATGGGGAAAAACGTTGAACAGAAAATGAAGTTGAAAATGAACGGGAAGCGATTATCGCTGATAGGGTAAATACTATCCTGATACTCGAATAAATTATGAGACGCTACAACACAAAAAGCTTAATTTCATACTGCAAAAAAAATATCGATGTTACTTATTTCGACAACCAAAAATGTGTCTGTATTTATGAAATGTTATATACTATATTTATGAAAATATGGTTATACCAGAATATTACCGCATTAAAAACGGTAGGACAGTGACAGTAAAAGAGAAATCATTAAAATAATATTTTACTTTTGACAAGGGTACTTTAAAAATAAAAAAAATGACAGGACTGTCAAGAGTTATGAAATTCAGGGAAGCCAGAACAGCAAAAGCGAGTTAAAATTATTTCTTACTATTTTCATAAATAACAATGAAGGTAAAATGGCAATACTATTTTTTCTTCATTACTTATAATAGAAACATTTGTTTAAAAATTATAACGTACATTTATGTGTAAGTCAAGCTGTGTCGTAAATATATTAGTTAAGTTACTGGGAGTCATGATGTGTCTGTCATTTCGTCTCAGTTTATCCTTCACGGACACAAAGCCAAAATAATAATAATAATAATAATAATGGCATAAAGTAATTTAAGGGCATATATGTAACATACAGAAATGCAAAGCAACTGAAACATATATGATAACCTGAATAAAACTGCGTATTCCTATTCAATAAAGAAAGCAGTGCGGAAACAATAAATTGCAATGACTACCTATTACATCACTGTTGCAGTTCGTCTCTAAAAATGTATTTAAAATGTTTACGACACTCTTTCTTCTGCAACATAAGGTTTGATATTTCTGGAAACCTTCCACTATTTTAGGAAATATTTTAAAAAATCTTGAAAACAATCATCCTATTTTTATGAATATGCTAATTAAATTTTCTCTTCTTCTGATTGGTTATTTACCATAATTAAAATCTTTTTGAAGACATCTTTCGACCCATCGCCGTGCGCTGTATTCAGGCGCTGAATACAGTACATGAAAATTATGATGTATAACAGAGGATCCAACATATAAAATTAAAATTATGAATAGATGTACTATACATAATGACAAACAATTAAGACAATAAATTGAACTCAGAAAATAAACATTTTAAATTCAAAAAATAACAGAAATGAGAATAGACACATTGTAAATGAAATTGCTTTCCCAGAGAGTAATTATGGAACGCTGGAACATGGTAATGGAGGAACGGGTGTTCCACTCGTACCAGGTAGAGCTCCTACCCTCATCAAGAAACCATTTCCTTCCGTCCTATACCACCCTCTCGCACAATACGTCAGTTTTCACGCACGCGACCTCCACGATCAACTCGGAAATTCCTCAGGGAAAAGGAAAGTAATTCCTTTGCAACGGTGGAAATTGTCGTTTGAAATTAATGGCAAATAATTTACCATCTCTGTTAAGGATCATACATTCAAATTAAGAACTTAGCATTCGTGTATCGTCTCTGTTTATTTCGTTTCGAGTTGGTCAGAGCTCCTTCGAACGAATATCGTATTTTAAAATCATTACCATCGAAACCATGCACCGGTATCGTCAGGTGAGACACTAACAATCTAAACATATAATTATATTTCTGGTGTTTTAAATAACTTCATTTATATCTCTCCTCAGCTATGTTTTTTATATTTGAATTTTTTTTCTGATTCCAAATCACTATCTTTTTTGTTTCTCCTTATTTTGTAATGTGTGTATATATATATATATATATATATATATATATATATATATATATATATATATATATATATATATAAAAGAGTGTGTTATCACTTGGGNTATTCAGCGCCTGACGATCATGGACATTTCATCGAAAGAAGTCGACCAGTCATCAATAATTGTTAATAACCAATAGGAAGAAGAGACAATATTTAATTTACATTGGGTTCACTTTCTTCACAAGAAAAGGGTGTTTCTTTCGTCAATTTTTCGATATATTTGAAAACAGAGCAAGATTTCTAAAACTGTTCATAAAAATCATATTTAAGATAGTATTTAAATAATATTTCCAGAGTTTACGAGTTTGGTATTGCACCAGATGACAGTGACGTCATACGCTGCTCACAAATAGGACGTCATTTCAAATTATTTACAATATGATTTCTGAAGTTTCGTTTTCGTTCGTGAGCAGTAACGGAAACAAAAGTCGGTCACACAAACATACAATACCGACGATAATGGCGAAAAACCGTAAATCAGCTCTCTTTGACTCAATTCATACAATTTGAAGAAATCGCGAATTCTTACTTCTTTGACTGCAACAGTAATTTTTCCCGTCCATTGTATAAAATAAAAAACAATAGTTATTAGATGAATAAACTTCATATTTTGTTAATATAATTTAAAAAACTGTATACACAGAAATCCCTTAAATTGCGGTGAACCCTACCGCCAGGTAACACATTAATTATGTTATGTTGCCTCAGATGAGGATTCTAGTCTCTATGAGACCACCTCAGAGGACTGTGGGTCTCGCAAGTCGAATGTTAATGGGCCCAGAGCGGCGGCCCACACGGTGGCGCAGTTGGTATGCGCATAGCGCGTAGAGCTGAAAGTCCCGAGTTCGAATCTCGGTCCTGTCTCCCATTTTCATTCAACATAATATAATCAATGCATTTATTTATTTATTAACCCTCTTTCGTAGGTTTCATTTTAAAATGAAATGAATATTCGAGTTTATTTGCGCTAATGACAAGAATATATCCCAACTTCACGACACAATGTAGGTTATATTATTCTCGTATGGGATTCATTAAAGTAAGGGTAAAAATAAAATGTAAACAAATATTTCAGTACAAAATACCTCATTTTGGAAATAAGCACACATTTTCCCCCGATTTATCAAAACGTTATGTATATCTAACTCCTATGTTGTGAGTCTAATCCCAAACAAATTTGTAGTTAAGTAGGTTACGCAAGATCTCGCATCTCGATACACAAGACCACGATTCTCACAAGCAGCAAAACGGTTTAAACTGTAAGCAGCGTTTAAGTGCTCTTGAAAAACGAGTTTGCGAATGTTCATGAACCCACGACCACTCACTACCTCCGCTCATCCGTAACGCCTTCACGAGTCAGCCTGTCCCTGAAGAAACCTGTCTGTGATATTTCGATCTTGCCAGTACAAATTGATTAACTGTCAATCCCCCTGTCAACTTTTGACACTACACTAAACAGGAAGCAACAGAATAACTTGGCTTCAGTAAACTCATATGATCGCACCAATACAGTTAACACGTTGATAGAAGCTGTAAATAATTTTTTGTATATTGTTGTGTTTGTAAATGGGAAATGTACCGTGCTATTGAAGCTTATCTACATGGAGCGATAGGAGTTAGGAGTTGGGTGGTAGGCCATTGTTAGGAGGTGGGCCAGTTAGCTGGGTTTACCAACAACTTGACCCACGTGGAGGGGTTAGTAGAAGTGGTTAGTTATTGATACTAGGAGGAGCTGGATAGAGGAAGGAAAGTTTGCTTTTTAGTAGTCACAACTATATGAACTGGGACATTCATGTGAAAAGCTAAAAATGTATGGCCCTATCGGGAATCGAACCCGGGATACTTGGTGATGAGCGACAACACTACCACCTGAGCCACAAGTGGGTTTAATTTTAAATACAGTTACATTTAAAATTAAAGCCACACGAGATAAGTTTTCGATAAAAATAATAAATGTAATTCTTTTAACTGAAACACAAATTCTCAAAGTAAACCACAATTATGGAGATATGTTTAGGTCATGTTCTTCATTACTATGTGAAACACCTTATGTTAAACGAAACGATGTTGGAACGTAGTGAATATGTGTTAACACAAATCTATTATAATACCAATAAACGTCGACATGGTTGATGAATAACTGAAAATATATTAATATGGAGAAGTTTCTCATAATGCGTAAAGTATATTGTAATTATACATTTTTAATGAATAAATACGTAGTAAATAACTGTTTTTTTGTCTTTCAATTTCAAACATTTAACAATGAAAAAAAAATGCATATAATACTTCCACGCTTATAGGCTACATTTACTTCTGTCAGGGGTCCCCGAGACTACACATTTTATTTTCTTTATTTTTACAACGTCTAGTTATGTCAATGAGGCCACAAATAGAACATTCGAAATCCCTCTTCGCTTTTGGATAAAAAATTCAAGAGCACACGTGAATATCGCTGAGACACGAGGCAGAAGACCTCTGCACATATGCTAGGGCATTAATCCGTCGGGGGCTTCAAGGACATACCCACCACAGTCACACAACCCACGCGTGCCTTTCGTCTCTCCACTCAGTCATCTCCCTACGCCCTCAGCCCTTCCTTATCGTCTCCACAGGGACTCCGCCCTTGCTAGACACAACTCCAAGTTTACACGCGAGACATGGGACGGAGGTAGAATGGATACCACAGCGAGAATAACGGTTTGTGCGGGATTTAAAATATAATATATCAGATAATACTTTAAGGAATTGTTACCGGGGCCACTGGAAAGCAGAGGGATCTGGAATACTCTCCGGACCGGGGTCCTCCCCGGAAAAAAAACTCAAATTATGGAATTATCAAAGTTTTCACAGAAAAATTTGTTAAGCCCAGATACTAAAATTTTGAGATTGGAGTAGCAACAAAAATATGCACGACAATGCTACAGATGACTGATATGATAAATGACACATTTCCCAGCAGCGTAGGCGCCGTTCCGTGACACCTGGATAGTCATCAGTTTCAATATTATAAAACATAATAATTCGTCGGTAAAATAATAATTCTTAAAAAATAAAATATAAAAATTCACTGGGAAATACTGTTATATTGAACAAATGTGAGCGTTGCTCTGTCCCCTAGTAAAATAATGCTTAAAGTTACGAGGGCACAACAACTTCTGGTCCACATTTCTCTCGTCTCATCGGTAACATTGGATTTTCCTCCTGAGCAACATAACCATTCACATCCATAACCTCACCCTTTTCTTCTTTTTCTCAAAATGAATCCTTTTCTTGTAAGAAGAACTCTTAAGAACGACGCTTCTTTGTGTACTGAAACCGGGTCTCTCGACGCGTAACACACAGCACAACAAACTGAATGAATGCACTAATCTCACTAAAAATAACCGTAAATCCTTCCCGTCATATGTTTACACAAAAGAGCGGTTGTGGTAGAGTTTACATGTCACATACACTACACGAGGAAGTTTATCTCAACATTATCTAAAGCATGAACCCTGCTCCTTGTAAATCGAGCAGATCTCAACGTATTTATTTCACATTGGATATTCAGTGCCTGTTTCTTGTTTTGGGGGGAGTTCCTCCACTGTAAGTCTATAGGAGGTCCACAAATAAGTTTAAATCCTACAATGGAAAGTTTTATTTTCAACACACACACACACACACAAAAGGATTGCCCTTATCTTTCCCCGTTGAATAATTTGCGATGCTGAAATATTTATATTGATTTATTTACATTTTGAGGCTTAGAAAGAATTGAAAATTTGGCCCGTGCGTAAAAACGGCACTATCCGAAATTTCTCTGTGTTTGTATATTAAGGAAAATGAAAATTGGTAATTTTTTTTTCTTTTGCTCGGTTGGATACCTGACCGACCCGAACCGATGCAACCCCTAAATCCTAGTTTGAGAGGTACATTCCTGTACGAAAAGAAGTCAGATTTACGAATATAAAACAAGTAAATTATTATAAAGGTAAATCAGCTTCTGTTAGAAAATATCCATAAGATTTAAAAGAAAAGAGAGGATCATGCTTTTTTTTTTACTGAAAAGGAAGTTAACCCCTCATCCCTTTATTTGGGACCACATCTTTCACTCATAAAGAATACACTAAACTTGGTCTCAACACCATTTCATTTTTCAGTGTGTATCTTGAGGATGGATGTCCTAAAGGCATGGAATAACAAATACTATATTCGTCTATGTATAAATTTTACATTCTATACCACCCCGTACCCGAGCATCGACATGCATTTTTGGGGGGATTGCTCCCATCCTCACGACTTTTTTCGTCTGGAAAGGAACTGAACGCCCCTTTAGAGATCACGCAACATTTTTTTTTGTCGTTCACAAATCTAAGATGCATTTGTCAGATCATGGACGATTTGATGTTGGTTGGGATACACTTGTAGTCAAAGTCGGTATCTAATTCTCGAACGTTCTTGAAGAAAAACGTTTCTTATGATAATTTCAGCCCATTTATTTGTATTTCTTCATAAGATAAAACGTACTGAAATAGTAAAAAAACATTTCAAGGACTTCAAGACTAAGGAATGACCACCTACGAAAGTTTGTAAGATGCACCAAATAAATTCTATGCATTAGTTTTTAATGAATGCAATGTAATTAACACGTTTAAGCTACACAAGAACAAAGAGAAAAAAAACACTTGTTTGATCCGAAATTGCTCAGTTTTCTGACGAAGAACACAACACCCGATAATCCAACTGTACACAGAAAACTAATATATTCAGATCTCTCGGAACAAAAAAAACAACAACAAAACAAAAAACAAAAACAAACAAAAAACGACGTACTAATAGGGTGATGACATCCAACAGCTTTTTCATCGAATTCTTTTCTCAACGGAAATGAGACTTCAAAGCATATTCTTGAGACGGGGAGTACACAACAAACACATTTATTATCATGAAAACAGTACATGGGGTCTGGAGAACACTGAAATACTTACTAGTCTTTTTCTGCAATTCAGGATCGTCAGAGTCGGTGAAAAACCAAGTCTGTAACAAATCAGAAAATTCCAAGTAAGTTACGTTCACATGACTCACAACATAAATGTGACACAACGTAACATATTTAAATGAATTAATATGTTATGTCTTCTCTAATAAAACTACTCCCTAACACATCCGACCGATCATTCAATGAAAAGGGGAATTTAGGGGAAAATACGTATGATGTTCGTAAATATTGTTGTGTTGTACGGGTTGCAAGATTAAGTGCCAGGCACGTAAGCAGAGGGGGTCGTGGACTTTTGTGAACTTTGGAAATTTTAGTTATGTTTTGTATTCGTCGTGTTTAAAATATTTTCTCTGTTTTATTGTTAAAATACGATTTGCTGACAAATTTTATACAATTAGCGCAATGAAATGAAAAAGATTAAGTAACATAAAATTAATAACCATATAATTCATTAATATTACGATAATTCGTTAACATCTCTAATCAGTAAAAATTGGTGATCGTCCCAAAAAACCTTGCGCCCCATATTTTTCGAAATTACTACAATTTTTTCCGACTCAACGAAGAAAAAAATTGACTATATACCCAAAGCGAACACTTTGTAACTATTTAGTATGAAAACTTTTCTTGTTCAAAACAAAGGAGACACCTCAATCGAGACAAATGCACGCGAGCTTCTGTGGCCGTAATATTCGCCAGGCCACGGCTCTCTGAGCACTCGAAGAATTCTTTTTGCGAAACGTGAAACCGCACCACATTCGCCGTCCCCGAAAGTCAATACGCGTGGAAGCGAAGACAAACGACTCTATGAAGGGTCCCAGAAACTGAAAATTAACAACAACAACAAAATTCGACATGAGAAAAACATTCAGAACTAAATATGGAATCCTACAAATTAGCACACAAAATTTTTCAAATAAATGAATTTCTGAATTCTCTCACACCGAATACGAACAATTTTTTTTACCGGAATCAAGGCTACGAATATTTCAAAGCAACTCGTGGCAAATTGTTCTGTGGCAGAGAACATTCATTAATAATCATATAATTTTTTCATTAATAAAATTTTTACAATACTAATAATTTTGAGCGAATAGTACGCCGCTATGGTACATTTATCTCCTGCATGAGGATGTGTCTCAGATCTCCCGGTATTAGGTTTGAGTGGAAATGGTGTAGTCATGGAAGGCGAACTGGTGGTATAATGGTTAACACCCCTCCGATCAAAGCAAAAGTCGTGGGAGCGTCACCAGTTTCACCTGGTAGAAAAAGTTACACATATCTTTTCCACGTGAAGGTACACGGAAGAAATTTTGGTTATTACTGAATCACACTTGTTTGATAAATTGTTTTATAGTTCATTACATTTTAAAATAAAAATGTGTTTGGAAAATATTATTATTATTACATATAGTAATTTTTTCTTCCCGTTATCACTTAGCGAATGCTACAAAATCAACCTCTTTATATTTCATAAATATCACAAAACGGAATTATTTCAAAGAACCATGTAATTACGTAAAAGTAATACCTTATCGAAATAATAGCTTGGATCTTTTATTTTTTGCCAATTATAATATATTCTATATCAATTTTATCTACGTTAAGTAAAATCGAGAATAACGGTGATATTTAGGACGTAGACAGTTTCTTAAAAAGTTCACAACAAATTATTCTATAGAAAGGCCAGTTAAAAGGAACAGAACTTTTCCGACATTTAAAGGATCACCTCAACAGGAAACAAGATTTATTTGATTGAACAAAATCCAAAAATTAAAAAAAAACACTAAAATTTCAAAATATGTTTTCAAGACCATTATACTTTAAAATAACAGTAATTTCTAAAATATTAATTCATAACCATAAAATGATTCCGTAATACTCAAATTCAGAATGGAATAATTATAAACAAACGATGCTCCTTTGTGCTATGGATCAGAATTCTCGTACAAAAACCATGTTACAAGTCATGCATCTTAAAAGCCAATCTCCACAATTAGCGCACACCTGATTCCGTTCGCGCCGAACCTGTTCCTCTTGACTAGTCCCCCATCACTTCCTGGATCGCATTCATCAAGACACGCTTCTCTAGATTCTGTTTTGAATTGTTACACAAATCCTTTACTCCTTTAACCAGAAAAGAATATTCTTGTTTTGTTGTCTGAAAGGGAGGATTTTTTTTTTTTTTTTTTTTTTTTTTTNTCAACGTTGATATACCTCGATAGTCTCTTATTATATCTAAAGGTGTTTTATACTGTAATAATTCTGCAGTCAATCGTTGCTCAAATATTCCAACTATTCGTAGATCTAAATAAATGTTTATTCGGAATTTAGCTTTAAATACTTGAACTAGTGGTTTGAAATTTCTGGTTGTGAAATACTTTTAAAGATACAAATGAATGACAGAGAATTAATTTTTATATGGATAGCGCCGATGATTCAAATAACGCTTAGGTCGTGATTTTTATTCATATATCAAAAATATTTCTTTTCACATTCCAGTCATTTTAATACATTGGAGAACCGGAAGTAATTGATAGAAGTTTCTCAATGGAAGAATCATAACGAAATACATTACATCACCAAATAATAATTATTTCAAATACCTGGATCGGTATAACTTGAATTCAATGTATTTCATTTAACTATTCCGTGTTATTCGTACATCAGGAACGAGCTCTACGTTAAGATGTAATCGCCGCTTATACATCCGAAACTTGTCGAAAGCACATTCAAGGCAATTACTTCCAATCACAGAACCACTACATCATTAAAGGTACGGACTCACAACAATCTTATCTTTACCGTTAGCGTAAGTACTATGTGGCCAACTCATCTTCATCACTTCAGCATCATCACAACAAACATGTATCAGTTATCTATCAACCTACATACCAATTATTATTCTTTAACTAACATCGAAGTATATCAACATAATATTCATGCAATAAATTAAATCATAAAATCATTGCGAAATAACTCTTATCTTACACAAAATGACGTATCGCTGCATAAACTCACATTTTCCTACGAACTTTACACAGAGGCGTAGATAATTTTGTTCAACGTGTCAGTACATTTTTCTTTCAATTAGTTACGTTGATAGTTCAAGATAAATTCCCGCTAAGGAATACGCACAACACTCAGTTAGGGATCCTCCTTTATGATCAATATATCTCTTTCACAACATATCACACTAATTATAAATATATAAAGTCTGTAAATTTATTTTTATGATTTTACAAATAAATATAATAGTAAAATGCATCAGACTTACATAATTATTCATTCGCAAAATAAGAAGAAAAAATATATTCGTCCCTCTATTAATGTTTCGAGTCTATTCTGGAACTATTTACAGCTAAAGTAAACCACATTTGTGGTAAACCACAGGTTTGAAATGTTTGTTATCTCGTTCGTGCGTTATACCGCACAAGAACGTGGAAACAATTTGATGAGATGTAGGGTGTATAATACCCTATTAAAAGTTCCTTATAACAAGTCAACGAGATGAAAAAGAACTTGTATATTAGCTACGAAGACCATTATCAATTACAATCATACTACAATTTAATAGCATGCAAATACTCATGGATGGAAAACACACAAAAAAAAAGGTATTAACCAGATACGTGTTTTTAACAATTTATTGATTCCTCTGAAGAACCTTGAAAAATATTCTATAAAGAAACACGTGGAACATAAGTAAACCTACAATAATTTTAATAGAACACCCACCCACAAATACTCTGAGAACAAATAATTTAAATAGAACGTCAGGGGAGAACAAGAGCGCCGGACATCATGGCAAAGACACCCATTCCTTCAAGACATTCCCCTTCGAAATTTTGAATGATGAAAATAAGCATAAATGAATTTTCTTGAAAAATTAATTTTATTTTCTGAATTAACACACAAAATAATTTACCTATCTTGTCAATCATTGGTAATAATAATATTCAAGGGGCGTGTTAAGTTGGGTACGCTGTAGTCACACTGTAACACCTGGCCACTCAGAAGATTTTTCTAAAAACTTAAGTTAACTAAAAAACTTTTCTAAAAATGAAAATATTTAATGCCATTTTTGTTTGAAATAAGGTTTTTATTGCAATATATTTCTAGAAAATAATTAAAAAGACGTAGAAATTTGTTAAAAGTAATTTATTTTTTAGCTTTCATGCCGCAATTAAAATCAAAACGATCATAGATATACGAGATTTGTATAGAAACAGATACCTATAAATAATACTTCAACCCTCTCTGCGCAGTTGGCAGAAAGCTATCTCGCTCTTTGATGTTTCAATGACCTGTTTTCAGGAAAAGGTCCTAAAAATATGAAGATGGGTGAATGATTACTCTTTGATGGAAATAAACTTTATTTAATTTATCATTTTATTAACCAATTTCCGTCTCTTAAATATCTGAACTGCTACAAAAACCCTGCATGCAATCTGATAGGAAGAGATTGCTATCGTATTCCACACAGGCGAGAAGTGAACGATACAGTGCACTCACTACAAGTTGCAAAAGATTAACAAAAAAACAGCATTTTCTCAGCTATGAATAGACTTCGAGAAATACAAATACTGGTAAATGGAGTTCAAATATAAAAGAGGATTATCTTATACTATCATACCATACTTGATGATCAGACTCCATATCGCAATGTCTCGAACACAGAAAGTAGCTGTCCATGATAGCACTAAACAGGAGCCATTATGATCAGTCGTCAGAGTATCCCAGTAACACAAGAACATGGCTTACGTCGAACATTAGCCTATCTATCATTGCACGCGAAGTGGGATTCGACGGGTCGGAAAGGGACACACCACCATACAATATCATAATTTCATAAGATTTTAATTCTGTTATAAATTGTAAATCATAAACTAGCTTTTTAATGATTTTACCTATAATCCATATTTATGTTCATACTCTAATTTTTGTTTAGTGAATTAATCTTAAAACTACTTCATCTTCTTACTTTGAGAAATTACTTTCATTTAAACATTTTCTTGGCCTCTAATGTAGCTTCTGTACCTCACTAATTACGAAGATAGGTCAATATGAAGTACGCACAACACGACAAAAAATGAAAGAAACTGTAAACTCAATCTGTTTGAGTGAGAGGAAAATTCTGGAACTATTTAAGATATTTACGAAAAAAAATCAATTTTCTAATTTTCAAACATGAAACTAAAGTAATATTATAAACAGAAAATACTTATAGTATTAAAATGAATATTTTTATTAATTAATAGTTCAATATAAAATCAATCATTGTTGTTAAAATCAATATTGTGTGAACTCGGAATACTCAAATATATAGGGTGAAATCCACTCTCCTTCCAACACTTGCTTAGATTCTCCATTCAAATTGGCTGGAACACGAAACTAAGGGTTTGTACTCCCATTTAAAAAAGTTATTATATAAAAAGCAACCATCTATCAATATTTTACTCCAGAAGAAGCCACCGTCAACTCTGTGAAAGTACTCAATCATATATTCCTGGCATTTCACAACGAAGGATTTTAAAAAAATTATAATTTCATTTGAAATCAAAATATATGACTCTCAGATGTCTCATAAAGCATACATTTTCCTCACTAAATACAGTTCAAAAAGAGATTAAACAATCCTAAGAAAAGTTTGTTTTTTTTGCACATTAACATAACGTCTTTAGAAAAAGCCGACCTGGATTCACTTCACATATTAAGCTCAAAACGGTCGATGACGATAAATATGTAGTAAATTCAATACTCTAAAATTAGAGTAACATTGTAAAACGAGTCATAGACATTAATAAACAAGTTTTCAAAATTAATGAGATATTTTATCCTCACGGATGTCAACAAGGGTTGGATTAACGTGATTCAGTATAAACAGCATACGATACGACCCAAACATATTATTATGAACACAACTTTTGAAAACATGAACCATTTGAAAGAGTACACGAAGATACACCGTTCGTGTGTCTGACACCCCCACCAAAGCGTCCGCTGCTTCCGAGAGCTTCTTCCCTGAGAGTGTTCGAGAGTCGCAGACCAACAGTGCCTCCTCATTAGACTTTTTTTTTTTTTTTNCCGCGGGCGGCTGTTGCGAGAGAGAGAGAAAGAAGGGCGGTCAGGGGAGGGGGCGACAGGGTCTTCGGCACCCACGACGTCTGAACAAGCTTCGCCACAGAAGGAGACCGAGAAGAGATCTACCTAATGGATTCACGAAACTCAAAAGCAATAAGGAAATTCACTTCTCAAGTAAGGAAATAAAAACATTGCTGGAAGAAATATTTGAAGTTTCTCAACAGAACAGAAAAAGAAAAATTATTATGAACGTAAATTAACGAAAAATTGAAAATTGTTGCACCAGTCTTTACAAACGGTTAGTTTTAATTGTTTGGGAAGTTCAGAACGAATGATGAAAATTGAGAAATGTAAATGAACTTTTCCAATTGAATAATCTTCCAAGAGAAAAACTCGTTGAAAATATGCAAGGACGCTGATGGCAGACAAAGAAGAACAAAACCTGAGAAAATTAGTCAACCCAATAATATATGCGCGGAACATGGAAGCGACTGAAGCACGCAAATCACTCGGCCGGCGCTCTGGTTGCGAAGGACTGGGGGCGGGGAGGGGGTGTTGGTGGCAGGCCACTTGGGTAGAGCGACGACGACAACCCAAGAGAACGAGCAGAGGCGACGGCGGGGGAGATGGGAGCGAAGGGAGTGGGAGCGATAGCTTTCCTCGACGGCGGCGGCGGCGTCGCGGCGTGAGAACGGGGTCCACAATGACGTCATCGCAGCATCCAGACCACGCAGCCAGCGCGCGCACTCACGCGCTATCTCACGCAAGTGGTAACGATGGAGTGGCGCTGGTGCTTGCTACTGCTGTTTAGAAGGAAAGATGAAGGATGGATGGGAGGAGACAGCTGCAGAGAGTGACAAGAGGCGGGAAGGTGGGGAAGAGAAGAAAAACGAGAAGAGATTTTTCAGGAGAGACAGAGATGGTACTAGCGATAGAAATTTGGGGGTCCGTTAGGCACGCTTTAATAATACAATGCAATGGATAGAGACAACGTGGAAAAAATAGTAATTTAACATAAATTAAAACTTGTACAATGTTGAATCGTCATATTAATACCAAAATACATCAGACAAGGTTGGAGGACAAACATTTTCTTGGCACTGGTTTCATTCCTTGAAATTTATATTATACCTTTCTAACATTTTATTACAACGGGTCTGATGAAGTCCCTACTACACATGGGACGAAACGTTAGCTAAGTGCAAAATATGTATTAAGACGGTCTCGAAATTTATAATTTTTCCTCGTGGTCACTTCCATTAAAATGTATTATATTAATAAGGAAATACGAGACAACCTCCAACTACAATTATACGCATTTAAAATGACCAAACAAGTCCCAGAATCGTTGTATATACTTTACTGACCCACCCTGTACTCACTCATCAGAATACACGGAATTGTAAAAAAAAACCACTTATTTGGTGACAAAAATTTTCAGAACTTTTCATTCACTGTTTGAAATCTTATGTTAAAAACATTGATATAAATGGAAAACTGAAAATTTGGAAATGCAATATGAGCTCAATGAGTCGTCTATCCGATCCCAAATGTGACTGCGATTAACAGACAAACTGATATGTCATAAGAAACTCGAAACCATTTTTCTGTAGATTTAAATTCGGGAGTAATATATATTTTACAAATTTAGTCCTTTCTCCAATTATATATTTACGCACAATAGGTACAAACTGTTTCCTTTTATTTTTACGTCAAATCCATCGGCATCTTATACACCACTGCAGTAATGCCAGATACATATGTGAATTATAAGGACATCGTAACTTAAACATTTACTAAAGTTTATTAAACTTAGTAACTTAGTTTATTTCTCCCACATACTCATACGCAGTTAGCAACTGCTATTTTGACAATAAAGTTTGTTTATTTATTTATAAACAATATGGTTTTGCTATTCAAATAACTCAGTACACTGGGATCAAAACATTTCCTCACATTATTCATAAAAAGTGCAATGAAACATTAATAGTTGTGTCTTGGGTCCCCCTGAACACGGATGCCAGCACAAATGTTCTCCCTGGTCATGGACAAAAGAGTAAAAATATACAAGTAATCGACACTAGAGTCGGAGGAAGAAAACGTTCGGCGGTGGTTAAAAATTTGGTTGGACATCAATTGTGCAGAAATTCTAAGTCAGGTAGAAGAGTTTTCTTCAATTACACAGAGTCACCTCAGGTAGCCGCCACAGGTTTTCTCAATTGCGCAGAAAGCCGATATTCTTTGAGATCCGGATTCTAGAATAGAGTGTCTCAAGTATATAACATTGCTGCACATACTTTACCCTAAAATATAATTAATTAAATATTTACGCTACTATGTTAAAGCAAATTATATTTACACATTTCAACAATAATAAACGTCTCGATCACAGGCTTTATCGCTATATAACACGGTAGAAGTAAAGATCATGCATAAGTCCTCCACGGCACCCTGACACAACGGATCGGCTGACCATCTTCCTAGGAGCAAGAGTTTGAACAAAAAATCCATCAGTCTGAGAGTCAGTATTTTATTGTGATACAGTACGATTGTATTCGCTTTACACTGCCACAGACCGTGATATGACACGAGAACGGATGCTAACAGATACTTTCCTTTTTTCTTCTGACTACCTGTTCAATTGAGGAAACCTTTCTGGGATCCCCGTGGGTACTCGGAGC
The DNA here is from genome assembly GCA_002313205.1 of Laupala kohalensis. Taxonomy (NCBI): domain Eukaryota; kingdom Metazoa; phylum Arthropoda; class Insecta; order Orthoptera; family Trigonidiidae; genus Laupala; species Laupala kohalensis. The sequence continues at coordinate 141,986 of NNCF01126985.1, forward strand.
AATTGAAGCACTTTTCTGCACAATTGATGCGCGATCGGAAATTGATCCCGATCAAAATTGGGAGAAATTTCACAGGAGAGGTAGAATAGAAAAGAAAAAAAAATCAAGGATTGCCATAAAGTAGTCGCAGAATCGTCACTTCCCACCACCTCGGGAGAACAAAGACATAGATTGTTACTAGTGTAATTATTGGCGAGTTCCTCATCATTTGGAAACAAATATTAGTCTCAAAAATCAGGAACGCTTCGAAACTCGATTCCGTTGCCACACATGTCATTCGGTGAAAGAAATTGGTGGCCTCACATACGCACAAGACGTAAGATTTTGAGATATATTTAGGCTTAGGTCATGAGGTCTCCTCTTCTACCAAGATACATTTCGTAGGGGAGGATTCTTGGCTAGGAAACAAGGTATATATCAGACACTTGTGTGGAGTAGGTGAGTAAAAACCTTAACTGACAACCTCACTTCGTTCGGCGGAAAACCGATCTCGTGCACTCCCGCTCAGTTACCCAAAGTCACTACCACCGGTACACGAGGCAGCGATGTTTTTAGAGAAAACAATGTACGGAGGCACTCAAGTGAGACTTAAGAGGCGGGGATGGGGTCAGAGGAAAGAGGCAGTAAAAGGATGACGCAGTGGATATCAACACACCCACGCGGAAAAACTCACGAGTGTAGTCAAGTTCCCACCGTCCCACGCACTGTTGCGAGTGGAGGTGCAATGGGAAAATGAAGAAACTGCTCGGACTAAATGTAGAAATCGGGGGGTTAAAAGTCACTAATAATTCACACCTGTCAAGCAAAGAAGTCAAACATGAGGCTTCTCCAGTTCAGTAAAGCGTTAAGATCATTTTGGGTTCTCGTACGTGTGAGATTCTAAATATATGTAATGTCAGATAGGTTGATGCAGAAATAGTAGTCTCGGTAGTACAAGAATTGTTGTTGACTATGATTGTAATCACTCATAACAAGTCAGGAAAATTGTTATTAAACAACTGATAATCTAAATTCTAAATCTAATAGAATTCACCCATCGTCATCCATGGGTTTGAATTGATCTCTTCATGGTTTGACACAATTTCACATCGTGATAAATTGATATCTCCTCAGGAAAAGGTTCCCTACCAACCCACCTTCCGAGGAAATGCTCAACCACGTTTACTTCTTTCATTGTAGTATTTGTAAATGGAAAATGTAGGGTGCTACTGAAGCTTATCTATATGGGGCGATAGGAGGTACGAGGTAGGGCTATTGTTAGTAGGTGAGCCGGTTAGCTGGGTTTACCAACAACATGGCCCACGTGGAGATGATAGTACAAATAGTTAGCAGTGGCGGATCTAGTCTGTAATCGAGGGAGAGCTAACCGAGGAGCATTTTTGTTTTAAAATTATGGTTTAACAACACAAATTTTATAAATATTACTTTCAAATAAAATGCACTTACTAAATAATTAACAAACTGGTATTGTTAATAACAATAACAATTATTTATTAGTTATTAACAATCTTAATATACAGTATTATTAATTTTATTACTTTGATATTATTAATAACAATAAGAATTATAACAAATATTAACCTGGTAACACTTATACAACGTATGCCATTCATCAACTTCAATTTTACCTGTTACGAGTTCAGGTCCAATGGGGGGGGGACTATAGCCCCCTTAGCCC
>NNCF01126985.1:150493-174378 GCA_002313205.1 Laupala kohalensis
TGCATACATACATACACATACATGATTCAGGAGTTCCATCGATGTCGATGCTTCCTCATCATCTCGTATCCGTGCATTTGTCACTTCGGGTACGACTGGCCAGGCCTGCTTTAGATCTGCAGCTTTTTCCGCATCTGGTACACACCCATTGATTCGATGAAAGTGTAGGTTGCGACGTCGGTGATGGATGTATGGGAGTTGCTCGCGGAAAGTCGCTTTGGGAAAGTTGCTGCCTGATTCTTGGATCTATTCTGACTGGTCTGATGCTGTCGTCTTGGACTTCTGGATGTCTGTGTCGCACGTGGCTGTTTAGACCAGATCCGGACTTGGCTTCCAAGTCACATTCAGTGCATTTTAGATTTGGAGGCACAGTTGTTTGTCTTCTTCTTCTATTTGTTTCTGTTGTTGTGGATGAGTTTGTTGTTTCAGGGGATGACTTATGGGCTTGTTTTAAGTGTGATTGGACATAGCCTCTTCCTCGTCTGCCATCTCGAGTAAATGGACAGAGAGGGCATTTTCACGTGTAGATGTCTTCTTCTTAGCGTCTCTCTATTCTTCTTGCTTTATTGATCTCCATGCTTTGCTTATGTTTTTCTGTCACTAATTCTTTGATTTTCTCCCGCCATTCATTTCTGTTTTCAGCATGGTTTGTGAAGGTTAACATTTAAGTGCTTCAAAGCTCCTTTTACTGTGTCTGCCCAGCGCTTTTTTGGCTTTCGCATACACACACACACATACATACATAGAAAATTACGGATTTATCAACATAAGGAGTGAGTACGCAATAAATATATATTAAGGACCCTGACACCAATTCTTAAGCCCCTCAAATATAATTTGATCAATTATAAAATATATATGGTGTTGATATTTATCTTTTCTTTCGTTGTAAGTTATTTGTATCAATACATACTGGTTTATACATTTTTGTTTTCAACTTCCAGTTCTACAGATAATTTTATTAATTTTCGTTGATTACATTTTGACGTTCAGTAGTATCTCACTACTCATTCAATAAAGCGAACTAACACAAAACTTGTGATAATATCTAAGATTAAGAGAAAAAAAGGAAAAATAAATGGAGAGAGAATGGTAGTTTTGGCTGCTTAAGACGATGCATCAACTTAGCGAAAAGAGGTCGGATAAAAGATGATACGGAAAAATTAAGAATATAGAGTGAAAAAGCAGAAAGCAAATATATGAAGAACAGAAAATGAACGGAAGACAAAACATAAAAAATTTATTTCCCAGACTAAGAATGCTCTTCTTTTTCTTTGAGAAAAATTTCAATAACATTAATGAAACTACTTGTGTTTTAGGCTTGGAACATACATTTTGTATCACGAGTGAAGGGAATACTTATCTACCCTAATATCCATATATAATACAACAAAGAGAATCATATTTTTACAAAACGAGTGGCTCAAGTAATTTATTTCCAAGGAATCATGCTTCATAAAGATACACATCACCAACCTCCTAGTGATCGGAACGGGTACTCACCCTGCGGGAAGTCGTGCAGCGAAGACTAAAGCGACTAATAAATCAAAGACCATCATCTTTCAAAAAGAATAATCTTTTGAAACAAAATTACAATGAATAATAAATAAGAAAGATTTCATAGAATTTTTTGTGACAGTGCCCTTGAATCAGCACGAAAAGAGAAAGTGGAAAAATGAAATAAAAATAGGTATGTACACGGAATAAGTGTTAATTTCGCTCAACGATTACCAATTATTGTAAGTTGTGCACCCGCAGTAATCTTGGAGTCTGCTATGAACCTTCCGTGCCTCAACAATCCCAAACAAATAAAACTACTTCAGCACAGTAAAAAATCATGTTTTATACATAGAGATTACATCATAAACGTTGTGTTCTGAAATTGCATAGAAACCGTCCAGAATACATCGAAATCGTCCATAAAAAGGTGGTAATTCGTAATGTATTCGTTTGACATATTGTAAACTTGATATAAAATAACAATTCTGATTGAAAAGTGAACTCGCATTCCCAGAATACGTTCAAATTTTGTTCTAATTTTTTAAACAATTTTACCTGTAACTTACAAGAGTACTAAATAGTTTCATGTACTCCAACCGAGAGATGTCGCCTCACATATATCTCTCCAACATATATCTCAGTTATATTTCAATATATTATCTTATTTAAATCAATATTAGAGCCGTGGACCACTTGGGACAGTTGATCCAATTGATGGTAACAAGGACAACCAGACAGCTGGGCGAAGGCAAGGTACGAGAGAGAGAAAGAGTGGCGCAGTGTGGCGGCAGGCGGCGTTTTCCACCCATCGAGGCACGAGGTGGTTGACCAGGAGGGAGGGTGGCAGGGAGGGAGGGAGTTGGAGACCGCGTGGAGTGATCTCCCGCTGATACAGACTCCAATTTCTTAATTTGCCACGAAGTTTCTCTACAGCTCCAGCGGATTCAATTACCCGATCTTCCTTGACGAAGGAGTGCATGCGAACAGAGGGAAGGAGGGAGAGAGGAGAGATGAAGCAATGCACAGACAAGCCAGCGATGGAACAACAGATGACACGCTGGGCGGGCGGGGGAGATAAGCTGCAATCTCTCTGATGTACGCTATAAGCTATGTTCGAATTAAAGAAAATGTACGGGGGTGGGGAGTATTGAAGCTTTTCTTTTCATAGGGCCCATTAAACATTATTGCCACGTAAGTAGAAATTAATCCTTTAATCCTTATTAATATTAACATTAACCACGAGATGTGGATTTATTTTTCCCTGGATGGCCTCCCCTCTTCAATTTGAACATGGTTTTAAAACATTTCGGCCGATGGATCTCCATGCGTATGTAATCACCTATTAATTAGTCTAACAACAAACACTTCCAAGCCTTTATTTTTGCCTTATTAGTCAACGCAAAATGAAATAGGTTTAATTTTGTACGTCTAGCTTTCATGTGGAATTCTTTGTGTGCGTTCGCATTAGGATATGTTATTTTTACTTCGATAGTGAGTCAATTTTAATAGAAATTACCCCCGCTACCCGGGGCGGATCCACCAAGTGATCTTGGGGAAAGTGAAACTTTGCCAACTTTGCTTCCCCCCCCCCCCGATAGTTTCGTCTTCCGAGGAATCACCTGTTTTATTAATAACCTGGAAATAAAAATACATTTCTGGCAGCGGAAGTATTTATTTTGTTTTCAGTTTTGTACCTTCATTTGCGTGGTTCTTTTGAAATGCACTTCTGTTTACAATAACACATTGCGCTGCATGTAAAAACCCTCTAACATACGGGACGAAATGAAATGGAAAGGATAAGTAGTAACAAGTAATATAAATCCCGGTGATGTTAACTGGGAACAGGGTTCTAGATATTGTTAATCGAATGAAAAAAATATATTAAAGAATTGAACGCACTTCTAATGTATTCTACAAAGTAAAATTTCGGCTTGGGGGGGACGGGGACGATCACCCCATCTGCCACTACCCGCTACCACGAGTTAAACTTGTAGCGCAAATTTCAACGAGGATACGAAATGAAAAAGAAAAAGTTCGTATGAGAAAACTTACATTTACTTATTTCTACTTGTTATCTTGTTTTGGGGAAGGTTTGAAGGGTGGCATGTCTTTGTTGAGACCAACATGATGCGCATCAGATGCTAATGATGAATACTAGTGAGTGACTGATCGACGACATGAAGGGTGAAATCACTCACATTCACAGGCAAAGGGGATATAGCCCCTCCCATTGGACCTAAACTCTTTACAGATAAAATTTAAGTTGATAAATGGCATACTTTGTATAAGCGTTACCAGATTAACAATTGTTATAAGTTATAAATGTTATTGTTATTAATTACATTATTGTTATTATGAATAATACATAATAATAAAATTAATAATAACATATTAATAAAATTAATAATACCATATTAATAACTTTAATAAATAATTTTTATTGTTATTAATGATACCAGATTGTTAATTATTTATTTGATGCATTTTATTTACGGTAATATTTATAAAATTTGCGTTGTAAAACAATAAATTTTAAACAAAAATGCTCCCCGGTTAACCGCCCCCCCCTCTTGATTACGATCTAGATCCGCCACTGCTCACATCCACATGGCGATTGGAACCAGCAATCTTTGGTTACTCGTACCAAACCCACTTGCGTGACTAATGAGTTCTTTCTGCCTCACTCTTCGGGAAAGGGATAAAGTAGGTAACAGATATAAGAGAACAATAATTTTACTAGGTTTCGTATTATAGTTTGTTATCAACCTGAAAGCTTAAAGAAATACGGGGCTTTTGCGAATTGTCATTTGGAAATATAACTACAGCCGTTATTTTATATATCAACATACCCATGTATACGGGCGGTACGATACCATAACAAATAAAGGAAAATAAATCTTACGTGATGATAATCTGCCTCGATGACAGCAAAGATGTGGACAAGAATTTAAAGTTTAATGAACTGAAAATAATTAACAATGTGCCTTTACCATGACTGAAGGTGGACGCTTAGTTTTAGAAATGAGTGTGTTGGTTTGTTCTTCTCATGGCATTCTTTGGGTTAGAGGAAATATGGAACGGTTCGATTTCGAGTAACTCCTAGTGCGATGAGTCAGAAAAACACCTGAGAAAAGGTACGTATGGGGGAAAGAAGAACAATCACGTCTCAATGACACCGACATGACATATAGAGGGAGAAGCCAATGAGAAAGAAAACAATAAAACATTGTAATAAATGTTACAAAAATAGTGCTCTCAAGCGAAAGTCGTTTTGTTGTTGTCAACTCTAATAAAAAAATCTCTTTGAATACTTTCGAGCAACAGGAATACCATTTGCTTTAAAAGAATTCAAAAGGTATTTGGAAACACAATCTAGAATTAATCTCGCATTACAGTGGCCAGAATTACATTAAGCACTATGAAACATGTCTTCAATGGAAGACAAAAGTCTACGTATTCGACCAAATCAATCCAACATATTACAGTCAAGGAATAATTAACCAATTATAAATTGATATTGAAATGACGTCCTAAAACATTGATATCATCATAGGTAATTCGTAATACGTAATCTTACATTTATTAGATCCGCGGCACGGACCGATATGATGCTGAGTTAAGACAAAGAGGATACTTCATGTGCTTGCTTCAAGGAACAGATTCCAGAAAGTTATCAAGATCAATTCTCGTCCGTAGTTTCGAAATTAACCATTAAAAGATCTCTCGTTTACGATAAGAAAGTATTAATATGTTACAAATAAATCTTTATCATTTAAGTAGTCTTCAACGTAAAAAAGCGCAGTTCGAGGGAGTAATTTGTAGGTATATAAATAACGTTTATACCACTATGCAAACAAATAATAAACAGCGGAAAAAATAATGAATAAAGTACCATAATTTTCTAAATAAACTATCGCACTAGCACACGTTTGAATAATTATTTTATATGACTAAAATAGCAATAAATATAATGCACGAAAAAATTCCTAAAGGTTTTTATAAATTGAAATGATTATATATCCTACCACTTGAAAGTATGAAAGTGTTGAAAGTAAAATACATGCAATTAGTTATAATATTTTAATTTAAAATTTGTAATTAAAAATAATGAATAGTATAAGGAAGATAATTATGTACATTACAATTACGAAAAGATGTATAAATCACAACACTGACAATTCTCTCAATTCCTATCATTGTAATATAGTAATATTTTATACGACCTTTTCAGCGAAGTTTGGTCGTCGTCAGGCACATACATAAATAAATAAAAAATAGAATAAACGAACTATCTTGACAAAGTATAATAAACAACAAAGAAACTGCTTAAAGATAAAACCTATTCTATTGAAAAATAATTAATAAAGATCGTCAATATACTTAACAAACAATAATTAAAATAAACAATTACAATTATACATTTTAGATATCCGATGAATCCGACTGTAAATTCAAAATGTTTGTATTAAATTTAATATGGAACCTTTCAGAAATGCATGTGAAGTAATATGATTCTTGACCTAAAATAGGAAGATTGCCCCAGTCTGTCGAATGATTTTCATCTATAATATGATATAATGTTGTTAATATATCATTTGTGTTTTTCGATTCGCGTCAAGTGCCTTTTGTAGCAAGAACATTAATTTTTCAATGTAGCAAGAACTTTAATTTTCAAAAAAACCTGTAAACCACATTTTGTACGCAGAGCTCATCTATCGAATGTTTCACCTTATTTATAAGATTATGTCCAAAATAGCGGTCTAAACGTCGTGAGATAAAATAAAAACTGTCTACTTAAAAGGGCGCATAAAAAACACAGTAACATCAACACTTTCATATCGCTATGAGCGTGTTGAGTGAACACACAAGGCCACTCACACACGAAAACAGGAACTGAATCCACCGAGTGTTCTAACGAGTAAGTAGTAACCTTCTAAATGAGGCGAATGGGTGTGTGTGTGTGTGTGTGTGGAAGAGGAGGACAGACACGACGTGCTGCACGCCTCACGTTCACCGAGTGGGCTAGCCCGTGTCCTCTAATCGACTCGTTTCCCCCTTCTTCCACCTCTACTTTAATCGCGTCTTTCACACCGGTTCAGTCTCCAAAATGCAATACTGCCATACATGGAATCATCATATACATTAACACGCAAATGCATTGGCGTAATATTTTTAGAGGTGGGCCCGAGACAAAGGCAACGCGGATACAGGAATAGTTTATAGGAGTCGTAGAAAACTCCGAGTAGATGTTCCATCCAGTCTGAACCTCAACGAACAAACGCCAACACGTCAGACCTGACCATGACCTCAGGTCTGACCATGTCGGAATACTATACCATCGTCGTACTATTTGCAACTGCTTCTCTCTCATATATATGCCACAATTGAGCCAGAAATAATTACAGTCCATAAATCTGTTCTTAACACAAATTTCTGAGGTGGACACCAGAACTGTCTGTGNTTTCGCCAATGCGCAAATGTCCCCAAAAAATCGCGTCCTTTTCTGCGTAACGGAACGGAGTAAACTACACAAATGAAGTATCGCACTTTAGAGTTAAAATAAGTATCTTTTCCCTTCCGAGATAATATTATTTAAAAAATGACATCAAGATAAGAAGTCATTTGACTCGTTTGTTTCAAAAGAATGCTACTTGAGTCCCAACAAATGACAGCTCTGACGCATACATAAAAGAACATGAGTTACGTAATGCTCCATTGCGCGTTATCGTGTACTAAAAAATAATCATATAACTCTGATGTCTTGTCTATATTCTTAATATTAAACATGAAACAAAGTGAAACTCGCTTACTACTAGTGGTATCAGCCATATTATTTAGGTCAATAAAATAGTTTTACTAAATAAAACAAGTATTACATATTATATTATGTTATGTTATATTAGACTTATTATTTAGGTCAATAAAATAGTTTTGTTATATTAACAACCTAACTCCTCAGAAAATCGAACTAATCTACATCGCTGTTACATAATTGCAATCAAACATCGCGGTTTCTCAACTACTTTTTCATCGTCCTTTAGTCATCCCCGCTTTCCTCACCTCGAATACACACTACTTCACATACAGAAGAGTACTTCACGCTCACCTCAGATTAATTGTTTCGTTATCTACTAAGATGCTTCCTGACGTGAGAGCAAGCTCCCATTCTATTACGCTTAACCTGTGGTTACAAAAGAATTTTTTTTTAAAGATAAGGAGAGTTATCGATCGCAGACAGGATGTTGAAGCGAGGAGTCATTAGGAGGGATATAAAGAAAATGAGATTTCGTTACACGGAGAGAAACACTTTCCGGAAAGTAAGAACTCGACAAACAAATGCGTTACGGTGTGCAGCCGTGAAAAAACAGCCATGGAAAGTGAACAGTCTCTCTTTTCTTTTTTCTTTTTTTTGCCTCACAAATGATTCATTTAGTCGTACTAAGAAACTTCACATGAATACTGATCCGAGCAAGTTGAATATCACACACGTTTGACCACATAAAAAAGAGAGGACATTATTAATCTGAAATCATTTATTCTTGATGATTTTTTTATTTTAACGGCTCACTTTTATTAAAATGTGATGACAATATTTTAAATTATTTTTGTAACCAAGCTCTCAATCTTTAACCGTTTCGCGTAACAGCGAAGTATGCAATAATTGGAAGTTTAATAAAACTTATGAGAGAATATGTTTTCCTTGAAATATTCATTAACGACAGATACACAAACAAGAAAAACAATTACACATTCAAACTAGTAGCCCTTTTTAAAAGGATAATATTAACTCCAAACCTAAAAGAAACCTTACAGGAGTTCAGGAATATGCCTCTTACAGGAACGTCAGGATTTTGCTGAAGAGGGGAGGGGGTCTGGGGTTTGAACGAAATGATCTCTTACAAAGAATAGCATTTTATTTTTGTTCAAAATGTTAATATTTATATAAACCAAGCACAACTGAATAACTGACACACACATTCAATCAATAAAAAATTGTATAACTTTAACCACTGTAACGTTATATTTTTCAAAATAATTTTTCAAAGGAGTAGGTAGGTCCGGACCCCCTGGACCGCGCCTTTGACTAAGTCCTTGCCTTAGCGGAGCTCAGATGGGTGTCTGGATACCGAGACATAGAAGGAAACAAAAAGGATGATAAACTCGAAAAAAAAAAACTTCCCATATACCCTTCTTCGGACTGGAATCTTCACGCGGACACACAGCATAGATTGTGGAAACAGCAGCCAGGCCAACGGGTAAATACAGTCCTGTCCCAGTCACATCCCTTATTCTTACGAACAGAGAAGAACTTAGGACATTGACAGAACTAATCACAGGACATGGCCATGTCCTGAAACATTTAATGGTAGGGTTGTTCAATTGGGACGGAACCTGCCGTCTTAGCAGGGAGTTCGAAGTACACTTGTCCTGAACTATGAGGCCCTGAAAGCAAGAAGAATAAGGATCTTTGGAGACGTCGCCAGGATAAAATTTCGATCCTGGTACCGGCAATAAAGTTCTCTCTCTAGTCAAACTCACAGTGCTTGGCCGCCGTTGCTAAGTTTTCTTGGGCTGCACCAGTGGCTAGAGCCCTCTTAACCCGCCCCCCCCCCCCAATTGGACCTGAACTCTCAACAGATAAAGGCATATTTTGCCACTTTAAACAATTAATTTTGTTTGCTTCTTCATATTGTTAATTGTTGATTATCTATTTGATGAGTTGATATATTTTGTATAAAAGATAACTTATAAAATTTGTGTTGCAAAACCACGATTTTCAAACAGAAATGCACCCCAGATCCGCCACTGGGTTGCACGATTTCTTCACAATCTACGTACATAGATAGGACAGTATGTGCGTGTCTCCAAGCCCCTTGTCCAAACTAAGTCCTGCCTCTTACTACTTCTTGACTCTGTAATAATCACTTACGTCCTTTCATTCTAGGGACAGTGTAAAAATTGTAGATCAAAACTTTTAATACAGTACCCTGTTATTTTCGTCGTCCCATACTTAACTCCAAAACGACGAGAGTGGGAATCGAGTCTTTCACATCCTGTACGTATACATATACAGGGATATTGGGTGGGGGAAGTGAGGGGAAGAGGGGACCGACGTGTGCATGGTGGCGTAGCAACGGTGGCGATGGGGGGGGGAGTTGCTGCAGGTACGCGGTTCTGCGTCGCGTGGCCACACCGTGGGAAACAGGGGTCCGCGTACCCCTCAATTGCGTTGGGGGGGGCACGCGACAGGCGCACGGCGATGGTAGTGGTAGGGTCATAGAAGGGAGGGGGAGGAGAGACGCCACGCGACGTGGCCACCATAGGGGATCCCCCTTCTCGGCATCATTGAAGGAAAAGACGAGTGCCTTGCAGGGTTATTTGGAGCGTGGAAAAAGAATCTAAACGCCGCCGCGGGTAGGGCCGCAGGTAAAGTGGTAAGATTTCTAAACAAGAAAAATTTAGGGTTTTTGTGCCAACACGTTGTTAATGATTTTAACACTCCCACAATGTATGGAATGTAAAAATACAATACAAATGAATTCACGAAATGAAACAGGTTAATGAAATAATAAACTTGTGAAACGAATTCCGTTGTCTTAAAATCATTTGTATTAATATTAAGTTATAAACTCGCTATACTCTTATTTTAAAGAACTTACATACGTCCAAAAAGTAAAAGTAAGGCATATTTTATTATACACCACAAATATAGCCACATCACAAATCGCAATTTTCACCAGGCCGCAGTTATCACGTTTGAACATTAGTTCGCTTTTAAGAACAATTATTTGATGTTTATTTTAGAAATTTACAACACTCGTAGAAAGATCATAATATAGTCTAATTTTCTATTAAAATTACAGAAGAGTAATATTACAAACAAAATCACTCTGCACTGTATAATCAATAATCTAAAAGATTTAACTTCAAATAGAACGGAGAAAGTTTCCAATGAGCGTTTCCCTTCTATATTTTTTTCTATATACCTTTTTTAATTTCACATTATCGTATTATGTACATTCTTATTATGCTTATTGTTTTCCATCTGCCACCGAGCATTGCTCACTTGCAGATTAATAAATTATTATTATATACAACTATCATTATGGCCATAGACCATAATGGACTAAATAACATATGACTAAATGCATTTAGTTTATAAAAATGAATACAAATTTCACCTGGTGAAACTCCCTTTTGAGTGCTAAATAAGCGTTTGAGCAAACACTTTCCCTCATCAGTAAATGCCGCATGTGAATGGTACATTCTCACGACAAGCTTTTGCATTTCACAAGGGCAAGAGTCAAGTCATTAAATTTAAAATGAGATTCAATTAAACCAAGTCTTCAACTCATGGGGAAGTCGCCAATTACTATCACCATTTCAGTATTTGGGTAATTTACTTTCACCAAGGGTCAACAGTAACTGGTTTCCTGCTGAGGGGATAAAAGAAATCAACGAAGATAAGGGCAAACCTCATGCTTTAGTGTTCTGAACAAAAGAGTATTTCTTCCAAAGCTTTGTAAACACAACTTAAAATACCGTAACATATTTTCCATTCATTTCGTAAAACTGAAGATACTTGGAACTTTTTGACAACCTACGTTTAACAGAATGCAAAAGAAACCGATCACAAAAAAAACCTAATCTAAAGAAACATCAATTCTTAGTATTGTTTTGAGTATATTTTTTTCGATATCGTAGCTATTTGTTGTTTTATATAAATAAAATGAATGTAATGTTTGTACATTCTATGACTAACTATGAATTACTCGTGTTTATGAGAAGTACATGGTTTGCTGAAGGGAGATAAATCCCAGGTACTTACGGAAATCTCACTTTCCAACGAATTGTATTTCTCATAGCGTCCGGCTTACAATAATGTCCATCTTACTGTCTATCTACCCTGGCGTTTTCCATTTACTCCGCTCGGTGTGCACCAGAAACGAACACAAACGTCATTGCTCCGCACGAGTTCCCCACCAGAGGAGTGTAGCAAGTAAATAAAACATATTTCCTGCACAATTCTGGCATTCATAGGAAAATAAACGCATGCAGTTTTATCCAGAATTGTCTCGTGTTTGATTTTCTGCCATGTGGCACGCATAAAAAGTTATATTTACAACAAATTTATAGGTTCCATCATGGATGTGTTATACACCAGCTAACATGACCTCAATGACGACCAGTGCAGTCCCTCCACTGAGACAAAACTCAGATCAAGTCGGGTTGCTCTCAGTGCGTCTCGATGGGTAAATGGAACGACCATATCCCCACACTGGATACATCGATAGACGAATGGAACACCATTTTTGCACTCGGGTGTACCAGTGTCGACTCAAAGCAGTAAACGGAAAACACTATATGAAAGGACGCAGACTGCGGATGGTGGTGTCTGCGCTTGAGCCGCAGATGATTTTCTACACTGGGAACATCTACAGTCAAATTTATCAATATGTGACATCTTGACAAATCTGTCTAGACAAAGGCAAAGTGGTTTCAAATTTATTAAGCAAACGTTTTCGGCTAAGCAGGTATTATATGGCTGGATCACCCTCCATTCACCGCGTCTAGCTTAGTGGCATTGTCGAGCGTCGATCCCTGGTGCTGAAGTAGAAGAACGCTTCTATGGTAGGAATCGGATGATGCAGATGTGACCGTGTACCATCACAATTCATCACAGACAGATATCTTAATCATTGGTTATAGCAGGATCATAACATATCCGTGACAGCTTTGCATTAAATATCGTATTACTTGATTCCAAAGCCGAAAGTAGCTTATAGAGGCTTCATAAAATGCTTCGATGATCCTTTGAATCGTTTCATAAAGTATAGGAGTATAAGATAATACATGTATTAAATGAAAGACTTCAAAACAGTAGATGATACAACATTCGAGATGTATGATTGTAGAATGATTCTAAAGGGTAACTATAAACAGTTACAATACGTTGGAAACGAGCATCTCCTTTGTCACTGCGTGTAATTGTTGTCTACTGAGAAACGATATTATATTCAATAATAATAGTCTACTTTTCTAAGAGCTTCCGAGAAAACGACAATAGAAAAAAGACCAAAGAGTTAAAATCACATTTACGTAACACGTTTAGAACGAATACTCCCAATGAACAGAAATAGAGGATGCTAGGGAGAGGAATCTTTCCAACTCAGAAAGTGGTAGTATGTGAGATAAGATAAAATACACTTGCTCATGGCAATTATTACACAAACACTAATAACTGGAACAGTCCCAAAGGAGAAACAGTAACTATCTACAAGCGAAGAAACACACCCATTTTCTGCTTGAATGAATCTCGAGCAGACAAAGCCACCGGCTTCTCTTCTCCTCGTGGAAACTCCTAAGTCCCAGCACGCGCATCTGACATTTGAAAAGAAACCTCAACATACCACAACCGTTGTAGGAAGCACAACATATTCCAGGCGTGTGTATATATATGCAAGTTACTGTGCTTTATCGGTGTCTCGTATCACTTCGTGTTGTTGCTTATGTAATACGAATGTTTGAACTCAATAACATAATATTTTTCAGCTTCTCATAGTCGATGTCTTCTATATTTAGAACTGAAAAGGATAAGGAGCTAACGATTCGTGTATAAAACTCAATGATCTATGATTGCAAGTAATGAACTCTTCAAGGAACTCTGAAGAAACGTCGTTGGCATATGAAGTCTCTAAAGCCGCGGATTTTAAGGAAAGAAAATTATTTAATGAACTTAAAAGTGTTCAATAATCCTCTCGCAAAGGCAAATCATTCAATGGCGGGGGAGGAGCTCTTATCTTTGCCAATTTAAAAAATGTAATTGTCAACTTTGATGAGCATTTGAAAACTGTAATTTTATATACATATTTAAATAATTTGTACAACCACAATATAAATTATTTTGTGAAAATTTAGTTACTTTTTGACACTAAAAGTTACTGCACATAAAAACTATTAATTCGTAGATATCGTGAACATTAATTAAACCATTTCGTTGCGGTAATCCCTATTAATATAATTTCTATTCCTTAATGTGTCATACATTCATCTCGAATTTAGGGTGATTCCAATAGTAAGGTTGGTTTCGAAAACTTCGCATTATAACTCACAGAAATCGTTATGTTAATGGATGCATGTCATTATTCATAACTTCCCTCTGTAATGGCAAATCAATCCTTATTTATTATACCCCATGAATTAAAGATTTCATCTCAAGGTTCGAGCCATTTCCAGGATTCTAGTTATCTCAAAACAATAGTATAGCCCAGATTCAAACAAAAGATATTTGTCCAGTAGTATCCAAAAAAAAGCCTCGTTCAAATTCTCCCGCAGAGTGGCTGGGACGCCTTTTACGGAATGGGCCGCGCAACGGAGAGAAGTTGCATGAATGTATATTACGAGGAATGGTTCATGCACGTTAAATTTCTTACACGATATTACACGATAAATCTATTACAAGATTAATTACACAAAGTAATTATACACAAGAAAGAATGCATCTGAACTTTAAGTAAGAAAATTTCCTGAGATGTAAAATAAATACTGTTTTTGTATTAACAGACATTGCACCCCATATTTAATAAAATATTTTCTCGCTGAATCCTCAATGTAAATTTACAATATCAATCTCGGATCCCACGTCATCCACGGATTCAACTAAATCGTTTTGTCCGGGACATAAACTCTGAACAATTTGCTTGAGGGGAGATCACTGGACCAAAGAGTGAGCTAATTACATTTTACGTATTTTAATTTACTTTGATATAAAAACTACGAAACAGAGCAGGGAGTGACAGGATGTGTCAAGAAAGGAACTTCCGTCTAGGCGAAGATTAAATCTTTCAAGAGTGGCAAGTCAGCAACAATTTTACGGGGAGCGATAAAGGTTACGGAGGCAATTCAAGCAGCCGCCGCACAAAATTAGCTTCAATTCCAGTGTTTTTCCGTGACGCCCCGCACTTGCCTCGTTCTGATGGTCAATAACGAGGTGACGTAACTTGCTCTGGTTGGAGTCGTTATTTTTCTGCAGTCGGTCGTCCTTCGAACAACTTGCTTTGTCCAGGCTGCAATAACACAACATTAAACAAATATCTTTTGGTTCAATTACGAGACGTAGTACGAATTTACGTGCCGAATTCGGTTTAATATCTGAATATTAATTAAAAAATTGCTATCATTCCAATAAAAAAAAAAGTGGCTCAGAAGTCAAGTTGTTCCATTCGGCTCAAGAGGGTATCATATCAAATAGTCTCGTTAATTCAGGTCGACACTTGCATGTAAGTTTCCCTAGTTTCCTCTGTCCATATGAGCAAATTTTGAAATAGTTGCTAAATGGTATCCTCGCTTTCTCACACTCCTTATTGGAACACAGATGAGGTCGAAAGGACTGGACACGTAATTATCTAAAAAGAGGCCGAGTAACAATACGAAATAAGAGGAACATCAAAATTTAATGTTTTAAATCTACCCAGAGATATAACAAATATAGGTACAATTATTAAACCACGAGTCAAATTCAGACAATTTACGCGAAACCGTATCCAAAGTCTCATTCAAAAAATTCACTCGCAAAATGGTTATTGCGGGAAATTAGCAGTCATTGGACAGGAAAATTGTGATAGAACGGTTCGAGATTCGAGACATTTATTTTTATTTTTTATTCTTTTGTTTTATTTATCTACATCTCTTTTAACTTAATAGTAAAATGTAGACTTCGTCGTCTATTTATGAGGTTCAGTTTTCTAATTGTTTACTAGTTACAATTTTGTTTTCCTCTTGAGAACTTCTTGATTTAATGAACATAGCCGATCGTTATAATTATTTAATAATAACGTAAATAAATAAACTTTATTGTGAAAATGAAGTTGCAAACTGCGTATGACCACGCAAGGAATAATAAACTAAATTACTCTCCGGAAGCACGCAAGGGACCATCTCATCAATTCCGATCAAGGGCCCAAGGGCAGTGGTGGATTAAACACCAATATTTTAAAAAATTAAAATACATAATGTTATTAATTTAATATTCCAAAATGAATTGTAGATATAATGTGCAGGGAAAATTCAGGTAATAATAACATAAGTTTTAAATGGCATTCTCGCCTATGGAAAATCCGCCACTACCCTGAGGAAAGCGGGAGATAAACCGTTGATGGATAAAACGTAATACTGTACATTTAAACAATAGACAAATATCACTAAACAATATATTCTTCTCATATTTCCCACTGAAATTTCCTCTGCAAGTTTAAGTATGTTTAATTTCCAAGCGTGCATATATTTCAAGAATCCCATTCACATATTCTTATTATTTCCTTTTTTTTGTGGGGCTTTAGGGCTCGTCAACATCGAGGTCATTAGAGCCCTTTATTATTTCCTGAGAAGTTACATCAAATCGAGGGTAGTTGTAACATTTATCGTATAAACTTCTCTTAAAAAATATTAAAGAAAACAAAAAGAAAAGAAAAGAAAATGGATTGACTCTTATTTCAAAATATGCGCTTGACTTAAAATTTTCAGTATGTCTGAACTTATATTATTTCGCTTCCGAATTTCAAATTGACAGCGTATTTTCAAAAAAAGTATTTTTTTTATATTTTCAAAAATTGTATTGTCTTCAACCTTGTACAATACCCTCGAGACAAGTCAACAATTCGAGTGTAACTACGCCATCACGGTCAACCTCTTGAGTCAAGTTCTGCGTCGCGACCAAATTAAGTATTGAACTCGCCATAACGGCGTTAAGGTCTGCCTTCCAAATACAGACAGTGCCATTCCGGTTCGCAACACGGCAGGAATGCGTGATGGAAGGGCAGAGGTTGGCACAACCATCTGGATAGTGCACCAACGATAGTGACTCTACAATTTGCCTTTTCAGAGACGTAGAAATCATCGAAAATATTATAGATTATGGGCAAACGTATATTTTATAAATACCATAAAATTTATTGAATAAAATATTCTTGTAAGACAATAGGTCCGGACCACCTTAAACGCAGGATTAAATTCTCTTTTAAGGAGCTAAAAATCAGTTTTTTTATTAACGAATTCGTTTCAACGCCCGAACCTCGTATGGGATAATCTAAAAAAATTAACAAAAAATTATTAAGAATAAAGTACTTATAATAGCACCTCAAATTTTTTTTAAACTTTGTCTTTCTACACAACTTAGAATGTTATAATAAAGTGCTCTAATGAAACATGCCCACAATTTCAAGTACCATGAATAATGCTCTAACTAAATATCTTCTCCATACATCTATTTTACAACACTATAATTAGTTCACACTGTCTATAAAACTAATCTGCAGCATAACTCACAAATATGACCGACTCTCATTTAGTGCTTGAGTTCTCCAAAACACCACAGAAACAAATTTTGGCACAAACTAGCTGTGAATTGTACTATGATCGTTACCAATGACAAGCAATTTATTCACTCAGAGAAATAGTACATAACCAACCTTTTCACAGTAGAAGAGCCGGGATTGCTGGAAAGGATTATAAGAGAAACATCTTGAGAAAACACGGACAATAAGAATATTTCAATAGCCCAAAATTAGAACAAACTTCCAATCACTTGTTAATTATACGAATTTTTACCTAAATTATTTCAATATCAAAATCAGTTTTTACCACAATGTAAGAGACAAATTACGCTTCCACTATGACTAATTTGTGTAATGTCTAAAGGGAGAGGTGTGACCACCTACCTCCAAATCATCGATCAAACCAAGTGCTCAGCCCATCTTTACCGAAAGAATTATGGATTTTTGATTGTTATTCTCTCACACCGGTCATCATGAGTGAACGCATTAGATCGATTTTTAAACCTATGTAGGTTACTACGGACTTACACCACTGTTCTTTTCAAGCCTAGTCTCACTGTTGGATACAACGGGACTGCACACAAATTGAACATCAATTTGAAGTGATTCGCCCCACGCTACGAGCCTCACGATGCATTTAAGGAAAGACCCGAAACAAATGAGAGCTAAGCACGAAAAGTTTAGAAACAGGAATTCAGCAGAGTCTACGGAACGTAATAAGGAGAAAATTCAAAATTGAAATTACCTATGAATCCAAAGTGTTCCTTAACATTCGATACTATCATTTCATACGTTAGAAAATGAATTCATCCAATAAGTAATTTTCTTCAATTAGCGGTTTACGTGCTATCATAAAAAGGGAACTGGAAACAAATAAGAACTTTTTACTTTCATTTCTATCCTTACCAAAACCTGTTCGCAAATAAACATGGTAACTTCCTCCCTGTTTGTTAATATTACCCGCTCGTATATAATATAATAATATTGTACACACATATCTTGATATGCTAATATCAATTTCATTCCAATTTTTGGAAAAGAAGAACTGATTTCACAATCAGAAATCACATTCAAAACAGCAGTTAGCATTTTTATATTTACTATAACCGAAGATGAAGTTGACGGTTTATTATATCCGATTTTTCAGTGTGTTTATAATACAGACGTATTAGCTACTTGCTTCTTTGGTTCATTGTGGCCAAAAGCTCAACCCAAATTACCGAGTTCGCTATATCCAGAGTTATATGTAAGACTAAGAAATTACAGTTTCTTCAATATAAAAAAGGTTTGTTTTAAAATCGTTGATGAACAACTGTAATATTTATTCTCTCTTTTCGTTTTGTTCCACTGCACGACTATGGGACGCACAACGCCGCACGTGCACCAATACAGGGGTGAGAAACATGCAGTCTTATAACCGCATGAGGCCTTCTTCGGCCTTTATAGAGTTTACTCTACATTGACTAACATACAGGAGCTAATTTTGGCAATATGGTCATTCCCTTAAAAGATGATTCTCGTAAAAACAAATTAGAATTACATAATTAGCATTATACGATGAATTTATTTTACGCAACCTTCAAATAAGACAATGTTCGTCACCCCCTGCTGTTGTCAGCAACCAGAGTTATGAACTAATATGCCTTGTGTTCAAGAATGAGTGAGTTATTCGATCTCGATTCGTTTATTTTCTTTCTGAAAGAACTGGATTTATTTTTTGTTTATGACGGACGTACTTCTGAGAACAAAACATTCACGTTTCCTGCCTCACGAATTCCTTCTTTACCATTTCTTTCCTATTTCGCGGTTACGTCGTTGTTGCACCGGATTAGTGATATAGCATGCAGTAGTATTCAATATCATTTCTGGTTTTAAGAGAAAGGACAGGATAGAGATTTTTTTTTGGCTAAGCTCCAACTACAACTAAAAGATGTCAAATTTGAAATTTCAAGCGTATATTAAAAATCCGTGAGGGAGGAAGAGTAGAGAAAAAGACAGTTCTAAGGGAAAATCCATCTTCAGCGTTTCCTTTGTTCTATCGTTCAGTTCAACACACATCAGTGGGGGATCTAGACCGCAATCAAAGGGGGAAGGGCCAACCGTAACCAAGGGTTTTTGTTTAAAAATTATGGTTGTACAGCACAAATTTTATAAATATCACCTTTAAATAAAATGCATCAAATAAATAATTAACGATTAACAATTCGTATTAATTACAACAATAACAATTATTTATGAAAGTTATTAATACGGTATCATTAATTTCATTAATCTGGAATTATTAATTTTATTTACCTTGTATTGTTAATTTTATTAGTCTGGTACTATTAATAACGATAAACATTATATTATTAATAACAATAATTATTATAACTAATAACAATTATTAACCTGGTAACACTTTTACAAAGTACGCCATTTATCTACTTCAATTTTATCTGTTAAGAGTTCAGGTCCAATGGGGGGTTATACTCCCCTTATCCCCCCCTCCCATAGATTCATCACTGACACGCACCAATCGTTTCTGTCGCAATGCAACTAACGCATCACGTAACAAAGAATACCACACGTATTAAATCAATTCCTCTGATTCCCAGCTAGTCATCTACAATTGCTCCTCCACAAGGTGAGGAGGGTGCGTGCAAGAGAGTCCAGGGTATGAGCGGGCTGCAAACCACGTTCTGATCAACGCTTGCTAACGGGACTCGATTTCTCAAAACGAACGTAAACCCCGCAACAGGGATACGGCGCGGCGGCAACAGAGCGTCCAGGTATGGCACGTGTGCTTGGTTTGCTTTACATAGCCGCATGGAGAAAGGACACAGATGAGATGCGCTACGCAGATAACATCAGCGCGACTGAGACGAGCGAGATGCTCACGGCGAGTACGCGACAATAAAGTAAAAGATACTAATCTCTTCAAATCTCCTGTTAAAAACTACTGCATTTCTACAGCATCCTTGCTTCTATAATGTCAAGGAATGTATATATTTTAATAAATCATAACTTAATCATTGACAATATTAATGTTCTAATTAATACATAGCACAACATGAATTCATTGACTTCACTTTCATTTCCTTGTATTATGTATCACCCAGTTACTTAATCGCATGCTTATTTTGTCAAATTACTTTTCAAAGATAAATTTTTAAAAACCTTTTCAACCTTAGCGCGGTTTAAAACATTATCTCTGTCGCCCCACCCCGACTTTTTTGCAGTTTTTCCTTGGGACATTTGATCGATCTTTATAGAATGGTTTCTTTCTCGAGTGCAAATTAGCTTAATGACCTTCTAGTGGTCATAAACATTTTAAATTTATTCTAGGGAAATAAATAATAATAAAATTTGTTGCGGAAAGAAATACAGAAGAATCAAGATTACGGAAACAATCCATGATGAACATTTCCAAGCATTATGTTGCACATGGTAAATATTCAATACGACATCCTAGGATTCAAACAATTGTTATATTCCAAAAGAAATATTTTAGTAAATCTTGCCAAAATTAGGGATAAAGTTAGAACAAATTTAGAAGTTTAAGCGATGGGTTAAATATTTCTCATCAGTTCTAGATTTGTTTTAGTAGAAAGTAATGCAAAAGGCTAAATGAACCTTGATAACGTATTCTGGAGAAGATATAATCACTCAAAATGATGGGTGAAGTCTAAAGCAATGCTTACCAAGATGTATCAGATTATACCAGAACCAGATTACAAGATACACCAGGTTATTACAGTTCACATGCACATTAACTCTTTTTTACGTTAACGTAAACTAAAATTCCGGTTGAGTTTTCGTCTTATCATTTACGAGTTTCCGTCTAAAATTCATTATATTGACTGTGAAAATATTTGGGGTATTACTTCCAGCACTCTAAAACTTATAATTTAGATTTTAGGGTGAATGGCAACGTATTTGTGAAATACAAAATGAATCTCTCTGTAGTGGGTTAAACACTATAAAAATTCACTGTAGTAGGTTATACACTAACTTTATTGTATAAGATTCATAGTTTCAGTCCCACTATGGACAGTTTTTGTTTTTTTTGTTTTNGAATTACCGTGACTTTTCGGCAATTTTCCCTGAACATTCTGTTGGCCATTCAGTTTAGAATGGGTCAATAAACAACTTGGTTCTTAGAACACTAAGATCGCCAGTGCGAATCCCTCTCAGACACAGGATAAGTTACAAAAATTTCACAATTAATTCGAAATTATCACAACAAAATTATTTTTACTATAAAACAAAACTAATAAAATATGACAATGTTTGAAAAACTATTCAGTAAATAAATCACTGGTCAATGTATAATCCTGCAACATACCGACCTAACCATAAAAGAATCCACTGACTGTGTAGTGGCAATCACAGCAGAACCGGTCACCTGAGACACAAGGTACGATTCTGAAGCAAGAGTCCTGCGATAGAACGCAATAAAAGAAACGAAGAGAAAAGCAAAAGAAAAGCACCAAGACCTCGAGGTCGTGCCCCTACCCCACCTTGACTTGGGCGCCTCCGTTGCTTTATCCCACAGCCGCCGCCACCCCCGCCGCAACGCAAGCGTCCGCCTCCACCGTCAGGGCCGTCGTCAGCGGTCGCGGGGTCGCTGGCCGCGCGCCTTGTGCACCGCTCGCCGCCCGCCTCCAGTCTCCAGCCCCCCACCCCCAACCCACCTATGCGTCTCCCTCCTCAAAGGTCGACTAGCGCACATAAATCAGCTGCTGGACACAAGATATAAGCCATGCCACAGTACGTGGACCAGAGCAACGTAACTGTTCTACATGGTCTTGTGGAACGAAATAAGAAGACTCACATCCGTATGTCCAATACTTATGTCGTACATCAATACAACTTCCAAGACAGGCGAAACGAAAAACTACCCTGCCTGGACATATTCTAGTGAATGGTACCATTACTACTCAAAAACCGAAATACCAACTCTATTTAATTTCTTTGTGCGGGTTTTCTACGTTTTAGAAAACATAGTTGGACTACCTACCATTAGTGATCATTCCAGTAGTATCGAACAATATTTTGTGCCCAACAACTCATTTTTTAAATTAAGGAAAATATCTTTTCTTAGTCTGTGGTGTACAAAAATGATTTACGTGCTGGCTCCATGGGTCTTACGAATGTAAAATGTACGAATGTTCATATGCTAATATTCTTAGGAACAATGATACTGTTATTTAGTAAAACTAACGTTTCTCATTATTATTTTTGTAGAGAGGTATTAATAACCCACTAGTATCTCAGCACTCCATTAGTGGTATTTCAGAAAAATAAACATAAATACAAAATTATTTTTAAAGGGAAATAAAGGAAACAACTAAATCTGCTTACATTCAAAAATCTATAAATAATAACAAAATGGATTTCGGAGCAGAAGAAAATGTATAGATATCAAAAAGTTGTAGCAGCATAAACCAAGAAGAATTATGCAAGACAATGCACACGTTGGGAACTCAAGTGACTAACACGCAACCTCACTCGACGATCCAGGGATGAAGTAAGGGGATGAAAGTCTCCGGACCCGCAGGGGAAACAGGTAAAAATAGCGAAAGGTGTTGTTTCCGCGGTAATCGGCCAATCAAACTAAAAATAGAAGTAAAAATAATATGAATACAAAAACAATCCTGGGAAGCTTAGAGATAATGCTATGATATCTACAAAAGATCTGGAAGACCAATCAAACATTTTCAATGGGTATCGGTCTGGAAGGATCAAAAAGAACTTGAATATATATATATATATAATTCAAGTAAGAGTCATTAAGCCACCAATACGTCAAGTAAGTACTTAGCTTTTCTAGGTTTCCAGATAAATATTACAAACTTTCTCCATTAATTGATGTTTGCTAATATAAAACGGGAGCTACGTGGTATACTTTTTAATTCTTCTTCTTCGCGAATGGGTCACTTAGGACCACGCGGAATCATCAATTTTTGGCCATCTTTTTAGCCCAGTAATCCCTCATACGCAGCGAATGGGTCTGTTTTCCTTGCTCAGACAATGTATTTTCTTTTTTTTTCCTCCCAGAAACCCCGAGATTTAGTATCTTTTCTAATTACTTCATGACCTCGTTATTTTCGAGATCCTAATTCTTCAAGACCCTTTTTTGTTTGATGGTACCAATTCGGCCTGGTGGTTTTATTTTTCAAAAAGGAATGAATCTGGTGTGTTAGCCTATTGGGATCCAGTCTTTCTAAATGTCCCATAAATTGGATTCTTCGCATTCGTATTGTATCTGAAATTTTGGGAATTTGTTTGTAGATTTCCTCATTTGGTTTCGGGTAATTTATTTCACTCTTGATTTGAGGACCTAATTATGAAAGAAATGGTAACAAAAAGGAGTGACTAAACGCCATCAGGACTGATACAACCCTCTACCCTTGGAGTGACTCTAATCTGAAGACGCACTTCGATCAGTGCGTAGGCAAGCACTCGAGACTCTGCTGACTATGTTTCCTGACGACGCAAACTTCAGCAAGTGTCAGCACTGACTGGCACGATCCTAAATTAAGCTACTACATGCGAATTTGAAAAATTCAAGAGACGAAGGAAAAACACGAGGTAGTGCCAAATTTGGCATAGTGGGTGCTGGCATGTTCGTATACAATAACATACCTTCCCTATGAATCGGAGCTTCCTATAAATTTAAATGCTAAATGGGGAGTTTCGATACAGAAAAAGCTCTAATTTACGAAATTTAGATAAAAAATGTTCTTAGCAGTTTTTTTATTGTTTATTTTTCTCTCTTTTCAAACAAATATAAACTAATACAATCTTGATAGTGACTACAGCAGGGTTAGGTAAGTTAGTTAGGTTAGGAAGAAGGTGTGTGGAACTGAAGTGATAAGAAGGCAATACATGAGCCAGGAAGGGAGGAAAGGGAAATAGGAAAAAGTGAAAAAGTGGGCTGCAATAAAGTGTGTCGAATGTCCGGGTTAACCGTCGTAAAATGTGCAATTAATAATTATTAAAAATATAGTTAATTTTTTTAGTCACCGCATAACCGCATGTTTTTTTCTTTAATATTAGTATCATATA
>NNCF01126985.1:182328-212567 GCA_002313205.1 Laupala kohalensis
TATATATATATATATATATATATATATATATATATATATATATATATATATATATATATATATATGTGTGTGTGTGTGTGTTTATAAAAGCGAGATGTCACTTACTGACTAAACTCGAAATTTCAGAAACTACAAAGTGACTTTACGAAAATCTATCCCTAAGTGGGTGAAATGGGGGTTGGAATATTTTATATATGTATCCCACCATAACTCTAGAGTGCCTGGAGCAATTTCAACCAAACTTGATACACAGATGACTGACTAAATGACAACTAGCACATGTGAGTAAAACATCCCTTGCACAATTAGGAAGAAGGTGAGAAGGGGATAAAATGTAAAAATAATAGGATAATCCGATATTTGATTAGAAATCGGTGGCGTTGGGAAGGATAAGGATGTTCCAGATACTTTCTAAGTTACCAATCAGTCCACATAGCAGATAATATACCCCTAGAATCTCTAAGGTAGGGGTGGGAATGACGGACAGGTAAACATAATAAAGAACGACCGATATTGGTCTTGAATAAATCATTTTTGGGACCGCTGAAGTTAAGTGACCCCCTCATTGACAGACAAGCGCACGATCACTTCCTATAAGGAATAAACACCCTTTGTATTGGGAGTGAGAAGGAGTGAAATGTAAAAACAATAGAAAGTGGCCGATATTAGTGTTGAGATCGTAGTTCTCGGTACCGCTGATATAAGTAGTGACATTCTCGAAGACGTCAAAGTCCACAATCAGCCCGTATAAACTCCAGCGCCCCCAGGGAAGGGGATGCAATGAAAGAAGGGGATACTATGAAATGAATATTAAACATGACATACCAGTGACGAGTCCATTATTTTCGACGTCGCTGAGTTGATAGTGAAATCCCGATATCGTTTAAGTCTGAACTTAGCCCTCATGAAACAAACACACCACTAGCACCGTTTGGGTGGGTGGGGGTGGAAATGGGTTTGGATAAAAATAATTGAAAACTAATATTGAAATATATAAAAAGAAATGTGTCAGATACATAGTTTTAGGGTTGACGAGATGTTTCAACAACCAATGCCGTTATATTCAACACATCAAATAGTATTGTTAGAGCTGGAGGCGGAAAGAGCGAAACGTGAAAATTACGAAAAACAACAACCGATTTTGAAGTCGAATCCATGGTTATTGTGTATTCTGAGATGATTAACCGTATTTCCAATGGCATTATGTACCCTTCAGATCACATAAAGTGCACGACGTCCCTAGAGGTGAGGGTGGGGAAGAGCGTGACAAAAATTATCAAAAATGTCCGCTAAGAAAGGATTTGACAAAAATTCACCCCTAAGAGTGTGAAATGGGAAATTGGTTTTTTCTAAAAACGTTTTTTGAATTATATAAGGGAAAATGAGGAATTGAGGGTACACAGTAATACTAATATAACCTCCAACATTAATGGATAACATTCCCAGTGAATACCAATGAGGATATGATAAAAAAATAAAATTGGAGGCATATTACAGAATTTACGCGAGCAAAGCTGCGGGTACTCAGCTAGTTATACTATAAACTTAATTTTATATTTTGAAATTGAATGAGTAAACAAATATTAATACAATAAACCATCAACCGAACTAAAGATACCCACAACTGTCTTCGCATATTTCTACCATGAAGCAAGAACCTTAAAATCTATTTGGGAAAGTAAGACTTCGAAATATTACAATATAAATAAAGTTTACCATATAAATAAAGTTTATTTATTATTAAATGAAATCTTACATTCTTATCTTTATTTCAATATACTTATATTTGATCTTTTAAAAGTTTTAAAAAAAGGATGTTTATCGAACGTCAGGAATCATCGGTATTCATCCTGGCGAAAGGACTATGAGGAAGCATGAATGATACATGGTGACTTCATAATAATAATCTGCATTCTACACTCGAAACCTCATATACTCGTAGTTTCTTCAGAGGTCTTTATCTTTAGAAACATATTATAGAACCAAAGCGACAAACAATAATCGGTTAAAACTTTCTGTAAAGTTTTTGGTATACATCCGTACCACCTAGCAATCCTGACTAGTACTCCTGTAAAAATTACTTCACAACTGAAATAATTTTAATGCAAGATGAATGGATCTTCTCATCGGTCTTCGAAATAAAAACTGTGACCAAACAGCGTAACCTTCGTGTGCAATGTGAAATACAGCGAAACATATTTTATTTTTAAAAATCTTATTAGTATTAAGGTCAACAGAAGAAGTCAAAAATTAATACTTTTACTGATTTTTAATAA
This sequence comes from Laupala kohalensis, assembly GCA_002313205.1. Classification (NCBI taxonomy): domain Eukaryota; kingdom Metazoa; phylum Arthropoda; class Insecta; order Orthoptera; family Trigonidiidae; genus Laupala; species Laupala kohalensis. The sequence goes on from NNCF01126985.1 coordinate 184,605, forward strand.
TTACGTATTTTCAGAATTGGGTGAATTATAGTGTTATCTTGTTTCGGGAAAAACACCTATTTGCATAATTTCAAAAACGTTTCTCTCCATACTCATGAAAAAATAAAAATTTAAGATGCATCTGAATTCCCAAATCCGTTTTTCAGAAAGGAAAAACAATTCACTGATACCGGATGATCACAATCTCGCTCATGTAAACACTCCTTTCTCCAAATCGTTTCTCCTCAATCAAGTATTCTCTCTGCAAAAACAGCCAGGATTTTGCTAAAAAGCGCTCTGAGGTTTGAATGAAATAATCTCTTACAAAGAATCGTATTTTATTTTTGTTCAAAACGTTAACACGAATATATAGATTCAGCGCAAACTCAATCATTGATACACGCATTCAATCAGTAATCATTCATACCAATTTAATCACGGTAATGTTTTATTTTTCAGAATATATTTTCAAGGAAGAGAGGGGGTCGGGACCCTCTCTTTGACCACGACCTTGCTCTCTGTCGTCGTCTGTTTTCTGCCCAGCTTCGTTGTACGTGAGTGAACCGGTACACAGTTATGATTAGGCAGGAACCCAGCACGTGGTGCCCCCAGTTTCCGTACAGCGCTGTTGCGGTCACGCGCGTTGTAAGATTGTAAGATCGGAGGTCGCGCGCCCCACACACGCTCACGCGCGCGCGCGCTCAACACATCTAACAGTCGCCGAGAGAGAGAAGACCGGTTGCTGCGATCGCAAAGAGGAAGTGCTTTGATTGTCTAGATCAGTGCGGTGTTCTTTTGCTTTTTAAGAACAACACGTGCGTATGAACCGTTTTACGAGATTACAAGAGAGTCTTCCAGATATTGCATACAGACTCCGAGGCTTTCCACAAAACATTTCTTTTTTATGACCAAGGAATAAAGGAGTTACTATAATGTGTCAAAATTCTTTTAAAGGATAATATCACAAATCAGCATGTAGCAACACATGCGACTAAGAAATAGGGCGAGAATTGACGCGGAAAAACAATTCCAGAAATAGTTGCAATATTCAACCATTATAACGATATGGTTTCCAACTCCCACAAGAATCGTAATATTTTACATATTCTGTGTTCAAAAGCAGTAAAACGGAGTTGAAATATGTTTTTCATCTTTTTTTATCGAATACAACAAGATACTTTCCCTAAGACACTCTTTAAAACTCATTCTTGGTAGGCTTTCAGCGTGTCACAAAATTTATGAAAATCTCTGATAATACACGAAAAACTGAAACAAGAAACTAAGTATCTACCCAGCAACGTAAGTACGTTGGCATTAAGTTCTTCCCCTCAGAAAATGTCCTTTTTTCACTTCTTGGAATTTTCTCGTTCGAAAGCTACGTACATTTTAAATTTCAGGTCTGTTCAGCTTGTAGAGGAGAGTTTTCCCTCAAAATTAAGCAAACCATATATTTCCGCACGGGCAATATAAAAATAGTACACACTACTTTATTTCTAATACTATTTTTACTCCAATCAGAACAAATGCCAATGTAATAGGTTTAGCAGCGATGAAGAGAGACAGAATGCTGGACGCGCTCCCCCTCAAACAACAGCATACGGTCACGCGTTGCGACTTCATATGTCCGGAGGGTACCATGCACAGACAGATCGTGAAACAGGGTCCCCTTAAAACAGGAAGAAATCACAGTACTTCTTTATACTTAAAAATCAGAGTAACTCACTTCTTTATTCAGTCATTCTCGTGGATTCTCAACACAATTCATAAATTATTAAGGAGGAAAGTTATTATTCGATTTTCCTGAATTATATGTAGTGGGCTCTTATTAATTATTATTTCTATTTCCGGTATTCCTGTTTTAATAAATCCCAGAATAAATGTTGAGATCAAGCACTGTTTTCTAAGAACTTTTTTTTTTTTTGCTTTTCACAACACCGAAAAAGAAACAGCATTACGAAGCAATTTACGGTAAGTATTTAATTTTCTTACTTATTTGATCAACAATTTAAAAACTGCCATTAAGCATGAACATTGCTTAATTAACGGCCGCACTAAGCGGTTTTTGGTTTCCACTATTTGTCTACGACGAAATTTAATACGTAAATATTACAAAAAATCTCAAAGATCAAAAATAAAAAATTAAAACAAATTAAAAATCAATTAATTGAACCATGAAGAAGCCGCTCTTGCGTACCGAGATTGAGCGCGTTTCTCAACAGGTTGCGCGATCCGTTCCAGAGATAGCGGCACCAGCGAGCATCGACAAACCGCAACGGCAGCGGCATCTTCGCAGATAGGGAAACGCCTGCTTTTGCCGAGGAATGCACCAGGATTGTGAACAGAAGAGGCGTGCCCTCTCCAGCAGAACTCGAGTTAATATCAAACAAACTACGCGTAGGCGGGCGTGTCTATCCGCTTCACTCTGTTCTACACAAGATTTTAGTTTTGGTTCCAACGAAAAGAGTAGAATTTCCGTACCTATACTCTTAAAAAAAGATAGGAATGATATTTTTTATAACATGAGCGGTCAAGTCTCGTAAATGAAGCCTCAGATATAAGCCATTTCATTGGAATCCAAAATCAAACAATGCTTACAAGAAACAAAATATATTCGGAACATCTTTGTTCTGAATACGGTTTATTTAATTTCTAAGTAATTTATTTATATTTCCTTACTTTCTAAGTAAAGGAAACGGGTTGAGTGATGTTCGCGTAATATGGTGACACGAGAAGGGGAAATTCTACAATATTTTACAACAAGTAATAACAATTTGAAATATCCTACTATGTTTATAAATTTAAAATGAGACTTTCAAAAGCGATTTGTTTTTATTTCCAGAACGTAAAACATATCAATATACATATGAGACTCCCGATTCTATGAATCTGTATCTCAAGGAAAGTCGGATTTCTACGTAATTGATCAAACCTCTGATTGCTACCTGGAGTGACCCGGTGCAATTGAGGAAAACCTACTTGTCCCAGATGATTCTACACAAATGATGCTAGCTCTTTTTTTTGTTTCCTGAATAATAATAAATCAATTTAATTCATATTTTTAATATCCTAATATTTCGATAAGTTAAGGGTATTTGATTAAATTACATTCTATTTCGTTTTGTCATTTCATAGAATACAACTAGTCAGTAAAAAATGGACGTTAAGATGAGAAGTTACGAGCAACATCTTGTACGGAAAGTTTAAGAGCACCAAAAATAATTTATTGGACGTTAACTTTATTCCTTTTCATCACAATGGCTCGTTTAGGACAATGCGGAATCAACACTTGTTGTTACATCACGTTCCTTTTGACCCAGTAATTCGTCATACGCAACGAACGAGCTCAAGTGCATCTGTTGGAGTCCGTATCTATGAGTCCTACGAAATGAATTTTTCGTAGGTGTAGTGTGTCTTTGCTTTTGGGGATTGATTAGTGCAATTCTTCGTTAGGTATTCCAAGGATAACCTCGGGCCTAGGATTCGAGATACACATTTCACAGTGTTAAAGTACTTTTAATGGACATATCATTTTAAATTTAAAAACGCAAAACNTGGGCCTAGGATTCGAGATACACATTTCACAGTGTTAAAGTACTTTTAATGGACATATCATTTTAAATTTAAAAACGCAAAACAACACTTCACAAATAATATTGAATTCCTTACATAGCCAAGCGAATGAAGCATTCTCTCTGAGCAGTATTGGAAAAGTCCCAGAATGTTAGACGCCATCACCTCTCCGATCGCGTATCCACGACACGCGCAAAAGGCACGCGGCCGTTGGCCTCCACGCCGCACGCGCCCATCATCACGTGCTTCTGTACTCGGTCGGCACTTCGTAATTCAGAAGATCCTCATTTATCCGGAATAGTAGGAACCGACTGGGGCCCGGATAATCCGAATAAAAAAACAATTAACTGTTAACAATCAAGCACGTGCCATGCGTTCTTTGTAAAAATTAAGCAAAAATATTGTAAACCACAATTAATATTTTCAAAAAACTCAAGAGTGGTTTATACGTTGTTCTGTATTAAAATTAATATCCAATCCAGAGTACAGTATGAATGAAGTAAATAATGTAACGGCGTATTGTTACCATATATCACAACTATGTATCGCATATAATATTTTCTTAAAATTAACAGCAAAATTATGAAGAAAAAATAAACTAAAGATCCGGTTGAACGTTATCTAAACGACCGACTGAAGATGAGGTCATGTACTTAACGAATTACGAATTAACAATATTTTCATAAAAATGTATCAAACATGGTTTCCAAGGAAAATGTTGGGGAGTGCCCCCACCCCGGCTATGTGCATGGTAACAAGACAATCCAAGAAAGACAAAAATATGCAAATGGGACCTCATGCGTCGCGGAAGAGTGCACAAAGTATAAACGTTGAAAAGTAATTACATGAGACAGGGACAAGACATAACTGTATACAACCAGAAAAAAATAAGAAAGATCAATTATATTGAAAAAAATGCATACTAAAACAATATATAAAAACTAAATAAATACAAAGGAAACAACTTAGAATTGATTCTATGTAGTGAAACAAGTAAATAAGACAGCAAGAGATTTATATTTAACAACATTTGAAATAATAGTGGATAGTAAGAGAAGAGCCTGTGTACAGTGGCGTACGCAGAAAAAATCTTGGAGGGAGCTTCATCCTCCGAATAATCTTGGGTTGGGTGGAGGAGGGAGATTCTCATGCTCAGCAGTCCATGTATTAGCCTACAACTTTAAATCATATCGTACGTAACGAAGCAGCTATACGAGAAAATAGTTGAAATTTATGATTAGACCTACAATTTTCACTAATTTTAATATTTTACTTCTTTTTTTGAGGAAGGGACTTAAACCCCACGAGAGCCCCCTTGCGTACGCCTCTGTCCACGCTGCTCGCTAAACTTCTAGGNAGATCGAACAGAAGTCTACAGAAACTCCGAAAAGAGTAACGTCAAGTGCCCGCCGCCAGAGAAATATGAATGAGTTTGAAAGGCCGTCCTTCATATTATCATGGGGACCCATCGCGCATATTGCCAGGGAAGTCCCATTTGGAAACGACGTTTCTCGTAAATCAAGAAAGAGAACTTCAAAAGCGTTCTTTAAAAAGCTTGTCTCGTAAAACATTTTGACGAGCCACTCATTTTACGATGACAGACAATTGACGGGCGCACGAAACGAACGAGATGTTGAACTGAATTTATTCAATAATGTGCTAACTCGCGAACGCTTTGAATTATTTATAATTGGCTTTCGAGTTCATAACTGTCTTTAAAGGTGAAGCACAACCAGTATGTAACAATGGAGTAATCTTATTACAGATTAAAAATTATCAACACTAATGCTTTTGAAGGATTCACAAAAGAACAAAAATTATAAATCAAAACTTTAATTCCAGTTAACAACGATTCCCATATAATGAAATAATCCACATAATCACATATAGAGAAAACCCCTACAAAATGAACAAACAATCCTTTTTAATATTAGCAATCCTATTAACCTTAACTTTCAAAGGAGGGTGGTGTAAAAAGAATTAACGAATTATGAAAAACTACACACCAAAATACACAGATATAACTGTAATAGGGAAGGTTTAAATTATGCAAAGGGAAAATGATTGTGTTCGAGATTTTAAAAAAATAATAATAAAAGGTAAAAGTTTTTTATGACCAAATGTAGGGTCGCCATCAATAAAATCTCATCTAGGACAAAGAGACCGAATAACACAGATTTTGGATCTAAAACCGAAACATAACCATGTAGAATGACCTATCATTAATAAAAATAAATTACGTTTAGCAAATTTTTCTATTAAGTTTAACATCGGATAGAAACTCAGTCTTAAATTATGACTCAATTCACACGATTCCGAAATTAGATTCTCAAATGCAATCCGCGAATGCGATTCATGATTCAGACGCTCCTTCCCTTCATTCATCCCACTTCCATTCGCTTTCTCCGACTTTTGAACAGACTTTGAACGATTCGCAGCATTTAACGTCAGAATCTCACGCGAAACCTCTAATGCAATCTTCGTCTCAACTGCACCATTCGTTTGTGTCCTCGATGCGACCCACAATTAACGGTGGGTGGATAATGAGAGACGAAGACGTTAGCGAATTTCGAACGATGGCAACGATAAACTGTCGACGTATGGCTTATTAAAAGAAAAAGGATGACTTAGAAAACCCCGCCCGGAGGCTCCCCGGAAGCCCTTCAAACTAGGACAAACCCAGGGAACCCGGACGGATGGTTACCTTAACCAAATATTACATAAACGGGATAATACTGGACACAGTAAAGAGGGTATAAATACAAATTTGAAGAAAATGGCGATGCTGATCACGAGACAAAGGATAGAAGACAAGAAAGTAAGAAGAGAAGAAAGAAAAAGGTGGCATACTTCTACATAAAGGGAGGTAGGCAGAATGGGATGCTTGAGGCTGGGTGTGAGGCGATATCCATTCATGAAAACCATGACCATGGCTATTTGCTACAGACGCAGTGAAGAAGGAAAGGGAAGATGCCATCCAACTCATTGCTGTTATCAGCAGTTGCTTTAATTGGTGTCAGTAGGACCGCAACGGAAGTGCCCACAAGCAACAGAGAATGCCAAAAGTATACAGAAACGATAAACAAATCCGAAACTCATTAACGGAATGTAGCGTATTCAGTTATTCAATGAGATCGGCTGGGATGTACTAGTGTACATATACTCAAAGTTTCCTCACCAATCTTACCTTCAGTTTAACTAAAAAAAATATCGCCTGTTCATAACACAATTAATGTATGATGATGACGATAATGTGGCCTGGGGTATGAAATAATACCTAATATACCAAATAAATGGGATGAAATCAGTCAGTCACGTCGTCTACGCGAGAATTGAACCCTAACATTACAAACAGAGGTTCTAGCCCAGGGGACGGCAAACTTTTTTGGCCGCGGATCAAAATCAACCAAAATATGAGTATTAAAGAGACGTTTGGGTCAGAGATATTTTCGACATGGATCTTATATTCATAAACACTTATATAACACATATACATAATATAGTCATATATAAAACATACATAAACACTTATGTGTATAAAATCCATGGTAATTGAACTAAAATGTTGTTCTTAGTATCTTTTTTCAATTTATTTAATTCTCAAAATGTTTGTTTCATGTATATGTTTTATAATTTATTTTTATATATTATACTTTATTTTCGGAAGTAAAGTGGGTCACTTGAAATTATCAAATGGGTCACTCGGTAACCTTCGGGTAATAGGTTGCTGACCCCTGCTCTAGCTCATACATATGTCACGCGAAATTCCCATAATACGACGCTCATTAAACAAAAACAATCATTAAATGTAGAAAGCGGCAACCTACCGTGAGACTGAAGGACAACGCTTCGCTTCAAAGTCATGCGAAATCGTTTAGTTACGTATTACCGCAATCAAGACCAATTCCGTGTCGTTCCTCACATCGAAGATTTTTGCGACTTCCTCTGTCTACATGGGCAAATACTGGTATAGTACCCAAATCAATGGAGCCAGGATTGCGGGAAATCATTCGTTCTCACAAATCATTCACAATCCCCACCAACACATACAAAGATTGAAAGACGTGATGGGTTAGCAGATTGAATGCTCCAACATCCATCCAACAAAATAAAATTAGATTGACGTATTTAAATGCCCTATCTTCTTCAATTTAAAGAATAAACTTTTCCATCAACTCGTTTAAAAAATTTGGAGCTTGTGGGGTCTATATTCGAATTGAACTATTTTGAAATTGTACATGTTCTAAAGGATAAAGCGTCAGGTGTGGCAGTTTTCCACTTAAATTCTAATAGAATCGATAGAAAAAACGATGTATAAAAACAAGTGTCACAATTTAATAAAGAAAAAACACAGCACGAAATTTACTATTACTTTCCGGACAATAACGAAAGTTATTCAACGAAAACTGTCGCAAAACTTGAGATATGTAGCCAAGCTATATACCCTTCTTCAAAAATATTGTTTAATTTAAATAATTTATTACTCGTACTCTTAAATTCACCATAATTCATGATTTACTTTCAAAATGACTTTTTAATATAAACAGAATCGATAACACTATTGAAAGATTTATAAAATGTTATGTGCTTGACTATGCACTAGCCGTGCTTACTTCACACTCGAATTTGTCATTCTCATTCTAGTTCTAACGGAAAACGACAACGTCGCACTCCTGACCCTCATCGCACCCTGACTCTGACGTCGCACTCCTGAGTGGTATATATGACCACATGGGCCGACTCGCAGTTCTAAACCTTGAGATTCTCGAAGGTCAGATTGGCAGCTTTTGCTTGAAGTACAGGCCGAATGCTTCCAAATGGATGGCTGCTACCCATCCCTGACAATGGAAATTGTTTGAAGCCGTCACCGACCTTCTCCCCCAATGCCGTCCATAGAAGGTCGTATGTCTTCATTATTTATTTATTTCGTGGAGTTGACGACAATATTTGTCTGGAAAGGGAGACCGGGACAGTGCAGCGTTGTAAGATTGTCAAAACCCGGTTTTAACAGTTCCGAAGTGCATAGTAAGAACAAACTATATTAAATCTGCTACTACAACCAAACATCCATGGAAAATTTCTTACCTGGTTCTTGGCGAGTTGGAACCATGTCTGCAGCAAGATATTGAGCCTCCACTTGTGGTAGCTGCGAGTCGTCTTGACGCTAAGAAAGAGATCATCGAGCGAGGCGGGGGGGAGGGTGACGCTCGAAATGTTGTCAACGGTGCTGGCTCCAGTGGAAGCGGGGACCGGCTGCGGTACGGGGCGTCTGGCGCGAAGGTACGCCAATGGCCGATGGCGCAGCGGCGGCGGTGCAGGGGGCAATGCAGCATTGGCGTCGTAGTCGCGAGATGACAGCGACCTCGGGGCACGCTCCTGCCACCCGGACGGCTGATGAATAAGAAAGGACACGATATTATAAGGATATATATACAGCGTCAGAAGCATTACTAAAAAAATACAAGGGTCATCCATACATTACGAAACTCACGATAGGGGTTGGGGTGGGAAGAATGATTGTGATTCTGCGTTACGGCGGGAAAGGAGGCTGTTAACCTTGTGGTTGCCGCTCAAGTAAACCAAGATGCCGGGAAGAAGGACCCACTTCAGAATTTTATATATATATTAATTTTATATATATAAAGAAGCCCGCAGTAACATACAAAAATGATTGCTGACAAGTGGCTGGTCCCCGAGGTTTAGAGCATACGCTTAAAGCACAAACGCAACAACTATATTCACACTTAGTAACATTCTCAGAAAACAGACAAAAAACTTGTAATGGAAAGATCATTGATTGAAAATTATGCTAAACGTCAAGAAGAAACAAAAAAAGAAATCCCACAAATTGAAACAAAACATGAAAAATTGCAAGGTACCTATAATGAATTTGGAAAATAAAAAAATTATAAAAAAGAATCAAACGCCTTTTTAATAAAGTAAGAGCAATAACGACTGCAATACCGTTATTAAAAGAAATCTCAACCAGAATTCGAATTAATTGAATCCCTTGCCCCGTCCTGGCCCTTGAAACTCGCCCTCGGGTCAATCGACGGTATTTGAGAGCATCAGTTGTTCCTCGTGTCTCCACTTGAACATATCTTTCATAATTTCCCAATTTATCATTTTTTAACTACAAACTGTCTTATGGTTCGCAAAATATTTTACATTTTTGATTTTACGGGTAAAATACTCCAAGGAAACGAAGTTCGAAGAACGTTATCCCTATCCAACCCCCACCCCCCCCACCCCAAAAAAATGTAACTTCTCCTGCATTATTTATGAGGAGATATAAAATATACGGGAATTTACAGCAACACACTCCGCAAAAGCCACACGAACATCAGCGCCAACCTCACAGTACAATGCAGTACAGAAATCCCTCCTGTCTTGCGAGCATCTCCCTCACGAGTAAATTAGCATACGAGTGTAGTAGTGAGCAAGGGCAAATTACGCGACCTGTGTGATGAACGGCGGTCTAATAATGGCACAGCGGCGCAGCCCAAACGCGCGGTGGAGAAAGAATGCGGTCCTTTGGTTCCCTCGGGTCGACCACCCTGAGCGAGAGAGGCTACTTGAGTGCTGGAGTGCTTGGGTCGCTATGAGAGACATATCTCCTAGCAGCCATGTCTCCACTCGGAGTTTGAAATACGTGCCTGGGAATAGAGGCACGCACATAGAAAAGGTTCTAAGTAAAAAAAACAAACTCTTTTCGCGAACCATGTTCTCCTCGGCAACGCCAATGCTTTGGCCATCAATCCAAGAGTCTCCTGTTGATAGTTCATAGTTGATAGAATATCGTCGCGAACCTAACATATATTATGCAATAACGGTCGGGAAAATTGTTTTATTTTTTTTATAATTTGTTGTAACGCTAGACAAAATGTTGGTTATCAGGCGTGGAATCTACTCTTTTGGGTACGATCTGTGGACTTGGAACATAATTTGGAAATCTCGAACATTCCCCACATTTTAATTCTTTGGTTTCAGCAGGACACCTCTCCATATTTTAATTATTTGATACAATAATTTATACAGTACACACCGAATTGAGATAAAATTTAATGTTTAAAAAGCACCATTAGTTGCAACAGGAAATAAGTAATCATAGATGGTTGTTCTATAATTTTTCGTAAAACAAATTATGGAGTTTCATTTTTTGTCTCCCGTAAAAACAACGTTTTCCGTTTACGAGCTTCAATTGTAGATAGTTCTTTGATTACAAATGATTACAAATTACACTTAAAAAGAGCATTAGTAGATTGTTCATGTCCGCTATTGCCTTTAATTTAAACAACAAAGCTATCTCTAATTCTTCGACACCTTCTCCAATTTCTTTCTATACATTTTAACTACATTTCACATATTCTTTACATTTTCGAATCAGAATCCCCCCACCCCAACGGAGACGATTTATAGAGAGTAAAATATGAACCACCTCTATATAAGAGTCTTGTTACCCACGCCAACTTGTTACTAATTTACGTCCATTGTTCTGATGTCAATCTACCCGGTATAGCTCGCCTGAAGGAATAGCAGTAATATAACCACAGTAATCTCCGACGAGAAAGTAAAAAACAAAAAATGGCAAAGAACTAAAAATAAGGTCATTTCACAAACACACTGTTCTTTAGAGGGCTAAGTTTTTAGGGGCTTTGAAAATTTTGAACTAATATGAATCACAAATTCGTCTCCTATACTAATTCAGAAGATGTAATATTTCCATAATTTCGTCAATCCAACATATACCACTTGGTTGAAGGGTTGTTTATACAGTTTAATTATTGAAATGACCAAAGGTTTCGTTGACCCATGATTTTACAGCTATAACTCAAGCCACTCATGACTGCAATACTTGGATCTTGAATGTCAGGAACACAAGTAGGGTAACGAGAGCTGAGGATCATCTTTCGGGTTGGACGAGTCCATTGTGCCCACCATTGGTCGTACTCATGCAACCTTGGGATTGTCACGCGCGGGGGAGAAACAATTACTACGGGGAAAGTAGTTCATCATAATTGCATGAATTCTGAGTATTTCCTCGATGGGACTGTTCACGAGAATCTTACTGAGAGTACTCACGAGGAATAGATAACAGTGCATTCAGTAAGTACGAAACAGGAAGGCGTGTATGAAGGGATGGATATTGGAGGGATGATAAAGCATAATAAGGTATTATATCCGCGTTGACTGAAGTCAAGTTGCCAACTATTCACGAAACTTGGAAATATTCACCAAAGTAGTTCTTATTAATCAACAATTCATTCTATTGATACAGAATGAGGACAATCATTTTGTGATTTTAAAACTTGTTAATTAATTCAGACTGTCGTTTGACTCCTTCTTTGACAAGGTTCGCATGTCTTCAGTCACGTGATGCGGCTGCCATTTTCGTTAGAACAGTATTTCCACAGTTTTTGGTGAATTGTCCTTGTAAATGCCCCGTAAGGTATAAAAATCTTAACGTCATTGCGTTCCTATTTCTATTTGCTATGTTTTAGTAGGCTGTTTTTGCTATGTTATGCCGGTACTTTTGTCAGAATATTATAAAAATAAAACCCGCGAAAGTTTCTCCATAATAATTAAAAGAAATAATTCAAAATTTTGCGCCGTACGGGTTCTAAAATTCATCGCCTCTGGATAGAGAATGGTTCAACCCATCATTTAAAACATTTTGGGGGGTACTTAAGCCTCTAGTCGCTCTGACGCGCGTAATACCTTAATAGGAACAACAACAACAACAACGTACACGTATGACAGGATTTCATAATTGCGATGAAAATTCATTTTTATACTTCATTAATATCAAGACATAACTTAAGGAAACGAAAACATTTTTAAATGAACAAGACTTTTCAGATACTACTTAAGAATATAAAAATGATACCATTTTTCTCTCCACCCTGCTCCAGTAGTTAAATTGACTAGGTATTGCGAAAATACAAAATATCGCATGAAATTATAAAAACCTTTTTTGATTAGAAATGTTAATTCTCACGGAAATGTGGAGATTTATCAACATATATGACTATTTATTACATAAAAACTAATCAACTCAAATGAATAAAAAAAAAATAACTGAAAAAGAATTAAAAGTATTGTTTTTGATAATATTGGAATCATTTATTTTTTGGGCTTGTAACTGAAATCAGTACTGAGAATTTAAAATTGAAATTATTTTAACATTACTTCTTAACGCCGATTTTAACTTTTGTACTTCGGACACTCATCGGAAAGTTAACATCATGTCGAATGTTCTGATCAGTTTAGGCCACTCAGTCTTCTAACGCTAGCCAGATTACCATCAACAGCAACACACAAAGAATCTTCAGAGTTGCCACGACCATAGCATCAAGTTTCAATGAAACCACATACATAACACTCATTACTTTTAAAGGTAAAAAAAATAGTTGTGATGAATTAGTTTTTGGTTGGGAAAGTAAGGAAAATGATCTAATAGTAACCCGATTTTGAACAATCTATTCAATAATTTGGATCCACAATCATACCGGGATGAATTAAGGGCTACATCTAGAAAACGGTACGTGGATAATTTGGGCATGAAATGTGTGCACTTCCCTTTCAAGCATTGGTACTTAAATGTGTTCGAATATGAAAACAATGTAAAACATATCTTGTTGTATATAACCCTTATTTAGGTAAGTAAGTGCCATTTAAGCAGTCCCATTCATTAAGTACGAAAAAAACAACAACATAAAATTCCAACATTTGTAATACACAAATATTTATAATGAAGGGTTGAGTAGATGCAAGTGATAAGTTGTATTTCAGAAGAAAAAAATAATCCGTAGTCAGCAAGTCATGTTATATTTGATACATTGATTGATACAGTTTTAAATTATTAACTTCATATACTCAATCCTCCTACTATACTGCAGATCATAATAAACTTTGAGTCTCCGCCCCTCCTTTAAAATCGGGGATTCACACGGTCAATTCGTAGTGACAATCCGACAAAATGTTTGTAGATGATCTGAGGATGTCTATTGAAAGATTGTCGATGGGAAGAATATTGAAGCTCCGGATTGACAGTTCACGAAATTATTCAATAATACTGAAACTTCTCCAATGATGGTATTAGCAATGTTTCACAAGGCTGCAAGGCGAAAACTCCGAAAGAGAGAGAGAGAAAAAAAAAGAATATTTTCCTTTTCGCAACTTGTATGAGAGCAAACTATAGGTTATGGTTGTGTCTTACGTGCCTGGATGGCGACGTTATAATAAATTCTTTGAGGATGAGGCAGAAATACAAAAAGGTTTTTAAGTATACTACATACACAGAATTCGCATATAAAGATAAGTAATTCTTTCCATTTTCTTCTTAAAGTGCCGAGTTGTGTTTATTCATTTTTGATCAAAATAATATTAGATATCATAATAATTCTTCTTAGGGGGGTTCCCAGGTATTTTTTTCTCTTCAGTATGACTTAACAACCTTAATCATAAAAAAGGTATGGCAAGATTCGTCATTGGTAAAGCTATTCTCAGCTGAAATGTTGAGGTGTGAGGTGACATTTTATACTGAAGGATTGACCGTATCCGTATTGACATTATATTAACCGTGTGAGGATCGCTTAAGAAAACGAACAGTTACGAACGTCACGTGGAAGAGAACAAGGCAGCAGACAAGAAGTAACCCTCATAGCCCGCCCCTTTTCGTCTGCGCAGATGCCAACTCAACCAGGAAAAGGACTCTGCCCGCATGCTCCCCCTCGCAGCACAGAAGCTCCAAGAACCTTTGGCAAGTGCACGTCTAGACAGGTGCCCACACACAGGTATACCAGAGGTAGTGATCTTGTCAACCATCCACGCTGCCGCATTCGTGGAATTATATCTTCGTAACATTATAAATATTATCAAATGTACTTTTTTACAAATGAAACATTAGACATAGTAAATACATTCATAAACGTTCTTAATCCAACAATTATAAACACATATTAGAAACACGAAGTAAATGCGTTCAGAAACAAATATAAAAAAGGAGTATTATTTTACTTTGCTTTTAATTATTTATGATTTTGGTTGCATATGCTGAACTATTAACGACGATACGATCATAGAAGCAACTCAGTACACCTTCATGATTCAGGTATATTGTAATCATCCCCATCTTAATGTTAACACAACGAAACTTCCAGGGATGAGGAGTCGAATAGGGCTGTCTGGAGTGTATGTCTTAAGGCTATCCTAGCGTTGTCTAATGCCATTATTTGTATTTATTTTGTGTGATGTTTGAAAGCTATTAGGAAAATTTCAATTTAAAAAAAGTTAAACATTTATAAAAATACCACGATAAAGAAATTTCCACGTTATGGAGAAAGAACTAACTTTGCTCTATTTTAATAAATTATAATCATTTTCAAAGAAATAAAGTCAAAATGAATAAAAGGGATTTCTTAAAATTTTTGTTTCGTTGACAAATGTAAGAAGTTGTTTTGAAATTCAGGGATTATTAGTGAAAACAATTTCACTGGATTCCATATCCACTAAAAATTTATATTTGAATTGGTAAATATGAAAGATCAGAATCAATTTTTGGTTCGAAACTTCTGAACGTTTTAGAGATACCGCAGTTATAACAGGTAGAAAGGAATAAACAGAATTGGAATCCAAAACACATATTAATAAATTTTAACACCGAGAAATATTAGGACACGATACAAATATCCGATAAATATAAATTATAGGTAAACATTAACGGTTAACTGGTATGAATGTCATCACATTTAATAATATGAATACATATTCATTAGAAAAATAAAACGGCGTATAATTAAATTAAGACTTTAGTAATAAGATATTAAAGATAACATAAAAGAAATAAATTATTTAACATTTTCTTCAGTGTTATCAGTGTAATCCTGTATTATGATTCTGTCAATATACATAAATAATAATGAATTAGGTATTTAAGGTTAACTTCCCAGGTACACTGAGTCATTTTTATGGATTAATTTCTGTACATTAATATTTTTAAATTATGTTTTGATTTTAAAAAAACATAAACAAGTTTACATTTTACGAAACTCATCTCAAACATTCAAAAATTACAGTAAGTGAAAATTAATTTATTTTCGACAAATAATTTTTTGCATTTTTACGTAAAAAATAATGTTTGTTTGTATAAATGACAATAATAAGATTATTAATAAATATTGAATGACTTGGAGTAATACGATCACGTATGCAATATTTCGCACTTTATGTCAAACTTATTGTACTACTAGTCACACCCAGCAAACACGTTAGGAATGTCAATTTAATAAATCGGAAAGAAAGTAGAGGAAGAACGACAAGTAATTTAAAGACATGATCATGGATATGAAGTATAAAACGCGCAATTTTATGTTAAAGATTAAACATAAACGTGATATATGTGAAGTGAGAGTGAAACAAATTTTAGATAGAAGATAAAATTTATGGAAAATCAAGCATTAGAATATCTGAGAAATCCAAGTACCTATATTGAAGCACTGGTTTAATGCTAATTCCACAACTAACAGTGCTCTCAGGATAATAGTGATTGCAAAATCCAGTTAAATGAAATAAGAGAATTACAATGAATGATAACTTGGTGGTATTACGACATTGTGCTAGACTACACAGGGCTAAAATACTTTTGAATTTGTAAAATGTTAACCTATAATTTTTTATTTATATTTGTTATTAATCAAAGTACTGCACCTTTCGACTTCCAAATGTAAATATCACTATATGGGTAAAGAAAGTGTGAAGCGCAATGTAAGATATCGTTCTTCAAAAATCTATTCCTTTAAAATACAACGCATGACATATCTTCATCAACTCTTGGGCCGTATCAAAATTTGAGCCCGGAATAAGGACTCGACTTGCATCTACCGCAACATTCGGACGATAAATAAATTTATTCTCCGCTATTCGCAGCTTCTTCCCTTACCATATAAACAACAAAACAACATTCATATAATGTCAAGATACAACTCGAAAAGTATCCTCACGACACACAGGTGTGCGGAGTTAACAGGTTGTTGAGTTTGTTTACCTGTGGCAGCGGCGCGAATCCCGAAGCAGAAATTGTCTGGTATACAAGCAACGTTGTATACACGGCAATCGACACTAACATCACAATTTGCACCAGCCGCTTGATGCGAACAACACTCATTTTGATAGACTAAACATCACTACACACTGAACACATTGTCCGCCACCGCCTGTCACACAAAGCAGTCGGACATGCGCCTGCTGCCCAAGGCTCGAGGCGCGCGCGACTGAAACACCGAGAGGCGATGCTGCCAAATGATCCGACAGGGAAAGGAGTGGGAGAGGAAGCCATTTTGAAATTGCTTCTCGCGGGCAAATGTAATGCGTACCATCCTTGGTGAACGCCCTGCACTCTGGTGGAGAAAGAATAAACTATTTGAGTTTCACCCGACTCCCGTCAGGTAGCAGCATTGAAGGGTGACGACACGAAGAGCGCCTGACTTTTATTTCATTTATTTCTGATCTTTGGTCACCTTGTCTGTATAACATTGTAATATAAGGTTCTCGATACTATTCTTCTTTCTTTATCTTAACTTGATTGTGTCCTTTACTCCGCACGTCTTGGTCGCCACTGAGGCGTTGTCCCTGGCCACGGGGAGGCGCGTGACTTATCATAGCTGAAAAAAATTGAAAAATTGAATATCACTTATGCCTGACGATTTTCTCTTGAGGTCCGTCGATTTTATCTCCCTATTTAATTTTTGGCATCCAGAGTTTTTGTTTACCTCAATAATCGATGACAACGTTCTGTCAAATCATCTTACACTCAAAGAAAAAGATATTATGGAGTTAGTTCAGCAGTATATTTTTATTTATCTTTCGAGTGATGAAAGGTACAAGGATTCGAATGAAAAGGTGAAAGAGTGGAAAGAGATTGCTGATGAGATGGAAAAAACAGGAAACAAATTGTAGTATAATTATTACATAATTGTACTCTTATACATTTTTCCTACAAATTCTTTCTTTTTTTTCTCACTTCTTAAATTCAAATTTCAGTTTTCTCTAAATTACCGATTTTTTAGTTCAAATTCAAATTATCTGCATAGATACCTTTTCAATGTTTTATATTATTCAGTGTAACATAGTATGAAGAAAATATCTCTTCTTATTTCTCATTTAATTTTCAAAATTATATAGAAATTATTTTCGCTTTTTCCTGAGATCCTATTCCTGAGACCCTATTCCACTAGGTAGTTAGATATATTAACTGACAATTGTAATGGAATGAACGATGGTGGATATCATCTCATGGGAACACTACCAACTAAATGTAGGAATTCCTGTTGAACTCATTGTCAATTAATTGTGACGTGATTGCGTGGATCTCAGCTGCATATATTTCTTTGTAGTCGCTCGAATCTATCGCGCCTTGTGCACCAAATTCGTCGCTATTCGTATTATGAAATTATGTAACAATACGTGATTCGATAATCGATTGTGACCGCGTATCAATTGCGCAGGAGTGTGCCTCAAATGCGCAGAGTACCCAAAAAGAATTTGGAAAGGTTTCCTCAAATGCGCAGACCGACATTTTATTTATAGACAATAAACCGATGAATAAATAGGTCGCTGGGCAGTATTGTTGAGCATGCAACTCACAAGTATATGGTAATATACACAATTATAAATAATGCACTGTAATTGTTATAAAACTTAATTTCCTTTTTCTGTTGAAAACTAAGTGTTATCCTACTAAGTAATTTTCATACCATTTTGACAGAATATCAGAGATTTGACAGAACCTGTGTAACAATGCATTTTGACAATATCTTCCTGGACTATATTAGCAGCGTCTTTGACCCTTCCTTTTCGCTATATAATGGTCCCTTCCATTGAACCGGGAGTCTAAGCTCACTTTTTTTAGATATCAAGATGTTGAGAGGGCGTCGCATAATTCGACGTACAAACGTAAATTTTTCATGCTATCATTATTATTTGTATGTTCTGATTCTCTTCAACAATACAAATAAATTTTTTAGCAATAACCTGGTTCCACTCCACCCATAGCTTGTAAAAGAATCTAATCAGCTTCACTTTTATGAATTGTATTTGTTTATTTGTGATCATAATATTTTACGATCATTTTGTTCACCGATAAATTCTGTTCGAAAATTTCAAGTAGCCCAAATGGGGCATTTAGCTATGCAATTAGCGGTCTAATTTTGATGCCTCGGCCATTCTTATAATTTTCTGCATAATCATTATTACTAAAATACAAAGCTCGTTTCAGAAATATGTTCCTTGCCATTGCATTCTTCACAATATCAGTTCCTAAATCATCCTCATCTGACCAATACATATTATCCGAAGGTACCGTATGATATCTAGAAATAATTACATTTTTTTGTGGGGCTTTACGGCTCGAGGTCGACATCGAGGTCATTAGAGCCCTAAAAACTTGTACAGGTAGGGAAAACACAGTTACGCACTAGAGAGAGCCAACTTGACTCTCCCCGCGTGTGGGACTCGCCGAATAACTCAACCATACCCACTAAACCCCCTCCTGAATTACAACTCAAAACTCAAATATCTACATATCTCAAAACAGTACATATATTATTTTAAAAAAAGAAAGAGGAAAATGAAAGATACCCTAGCGTCGGTTTCGAAAAACAAGAGGTGACCAAGGGAGGTCAGGTAAGAGAAAGGAAGGAGTCTAGCACAAGTAAGTGGAAGTAATGCCAGACTCAGCTCGGGGCCCCGTGTTCGCCAAACATGTATTTACTAGATGTAAGTCCCATGGGGGGAGAAAGAATTACAAGAAATAATATGTCCATCGGGGTCGAATGTACAATCTGGGCAATTCGTTGGTGAGGTCGTATTAAACTGGATGCCAGAATTTTGTTCGGTATATTGTAATAAAACGGAGGGGGTAGGATGCTGAAATTAATAAAATTATAAATAGAGTAATGGTTAACACTTACCTCAAAACATAAACCCTGGCTAGCTCGTTCTAATTGATTTCTTAAGTGAGTTCGTGTTATTTAACTAAGTGGGAACAACACATAGGGTTCCTTATCCCAGAAGGAAAACGCATAATAAAACTAATTGGGTGAATTGTTTATTCACAATAGTCACAAATTGACTTAAAACTACCATGCTCACACCCCCAATATCACACAAAACAACCCGAAAAATGACATTAAAATTCAAAAAAAGCATGGTATTAATTACTACCAGTTAGTAATAACCTTTACAATTATCCATGAATTTAATGTTTACTATCATACTCGCTCATCATCTTTATGTCCTCAATATTTACACAATTCCAAAAGTTCTGAGCGTGGGCCTTAATCATTTTAGTTCGTAGCACACGGTCTTCTTGTCGCTGCTAATATATCTAAAACTGGATACAACCAGTGTTTTCAGGTTACCTTATCATTGATGACCAGATCAGTTCAAATAATGGGTGCGGAGGTACACACCCTTGAAATCAACCTCAGCTTGCCCGTTTCGTCCTTCCTCGTCTCTGCCAGCCCTCCATTCAGTAGACCAGTCCCGCGGTTCCAGAAAGTATCAGCACCAGCTGGGAGTCCCCCGTCTTAGGAGTCGCAGCGTTCACCACCCTTGTTCCGTTCATTTTTAGAAGAAGTGCGTTCAACTTCACGCAACGCGATAAAAATCTTTACTAGCGCCACTTGTTGCGAAACAAAACTGTTGAAATCCGAATAGTTCTCGGATGAATCCCGAAGTTAAACTTCATAAACTCTAATATAATATGATGCTTCGAATGACTGATTGAGCGCAAGAAAACTGCTAACATGAGCATAGCATGATGCTCTCAGAATGATGTCTCGAGTGAATGATGTCTCGAATGAAAAATATAGATCCGATTGAATGATATTTCTCGAAAAAATCTGACAAAGTAAGAATGAATGTTTAAATGATTCTGACCGAAGATCCTGAACTGTCTCCGAGTCCTCCTTTTATCGCCTCCTTCCCCACTCTGTCCCTCAGAAGCTCATTCACGTGATCACAATTTTGAAGGCCATGTGACCATGTTTCGCCAATACTGTGAAATTTCCACCCCACGTGGAGCTCGTATAATTGGGTGAATTTAGATAACGAGTGCAAGTACCTGGCCAGGACGTTTCATTACCTCAACTGCCGCGCCTCTTCCAACCGTCTCCTCACTTCAACGCTTTTTAGAATAATAGAACCTAAATTTGGACGCTTTCGAAGCTTTAAGATAATAACCGCCACCCTTGTCTCCCATGCATCTCTTACCAACCACTCCTGCGACGCACGCCAAACGGTCGTGGCCTCGTGGCGTTTATTATCTTATTGACAGTGGTTCCGAGCTACGGGTCTAGCTGCCTCACACTCCACTCCCTGGTCGCAGCCTTTTGCGGTCCCTTTAAGTTTGTAAAGAGCTCTTTCTTTTCATTTCTCCCACGCCATTTATCTCCCCGCAGTTGCATCTTAAAACACATCTATTTCTAACGTCGACCTTCTTTCTTTCAAAATATATTTTGTAATTTTCCGTTGCTTCCCAATTTGAATCTAACGACGCCATCCCTTACGTTAACAATTCTTTTGTCTCCCACTTCTTGACCAAAAATAAACTCGTAGTTGCCGAGACTCTTCCCTTTCGCCTCAATTTTTATGACTCTTTTCTCAGACAAAGCAACACCAACCGTGCGTCCTTTAGTTGTGGTTAAAATCCTCGTCTCCCCCTCCTACAGTGCTATGGCAACGTTCTCGGTACTTTTCCACTTGTCAACGGACATTTTTAAATTCTTATAACATTGCTACATTTATTAATAATTAAGAATTAAACAGTTCTTACAATATAGTACTGAAACAGTAAATCCGTGCGCATGTAACAGCAGAAATAATCATTACGCCTAGTACCTACGCAGAAATAATCCTTATATCTCATTCAAATCTACCTAAAACACACCTTTACTTACGACCTTTTACGGTCTTGAATTTTTATCCGTTCGTTCGTGGTGGCTTTCTGTTGCCAATTAGTAATCAAGCGGTGACCAAAAGTTTATTCACTCGCCACACTTGACAATTTGCTATTGACCATTATTCTGAAATAATAGAGTTTTCAGGAATCAGAGGCGAGTTTGACAACGAGGCATAATAATTGGAATCGAGATCGTATTCGAAAGAAAATCCATCATTATCGTCAGTACTTCAATTGATTGATCTACTAATTTAATCTATTTATATGGTAATTTTGTTTAAGTTTTTTAAATCATTCTGGAAATTGCTGTAAAACAACCATTATTAATCCCTCGACAAGGTACTCTTGTACAATAATATAGGTAACAGACCTGGAGGCTGATTAAATTAAATTAGAACTCACCAATAGTCTGGTATTTGTTTGATCATATTTTCCTACCGGCATGTCTTCATTATAACCAGACTCCCTGTTTCCAAGCGTGATTTTTTTCACTCCCTTCACCATCCACATCACATTATTAATTGTATTAGTTTTTTCTAAAATAATCGAGTAATAACCGTTTCATAGTGTTAGTAATATTTACTACACGGATTATCTTCAGGAAATACATTCCGAACACTGTGAATTGAGGCAACCCAGTTGGCGGAGTGTGATCGCCATTACTATTTATCTGAGAAAATGATCGATTTGTTGGACCTTTCTAGAAAGATATTCTTTTCCACACGTGGGTTACTTCGCCTATGACCCAGCTACGGCGCCGTGAAGTCGACAGCCGCCTCGGGCTATTTTCAATTCTCGTAGGGACCATCACATTCAGGCGTTTTGATGACACATCGGTCTCTGGACGAAACATGAAATATGGAATGGCCCACAGAACAGATTGCAACTTATGTTTCCGTTCAAACGGCAGTTAAATCGCATTATTTTTAAATAGTTTGAAATATTCCCTGAGGCATTCAGGAATAAAGCGGATTAAGTACTGTTAAATTACATAAAATTCATCGGATTTTTAGCGTGAGTATACAACACAATCTTTCATGCTAAGGACACAAGAACTACTAATAACTGAATTAAGCATTTAGTTACATGTATACCTGAACAGATGATAAACCGTCTCGCAGTAAAGCAGCATGGAAAGATAAACATATTTTGAAAACCCTCTTCCAATAGAAAATCGGCGCTATGAATGATGAGAGAGTACCTACCTGAGGGGAACCCCGACAGAGGGTACTAAAATATTATAATGTATTTGGATGAATGCAAAATATTCTTACGTCGCCTCAATGCGTAAAAATTATGCAAACGTGTCCGCATGAAGGAAGCGTTGACCAGGCTCGGACTGGCCCGCCGCCCTCCCCGAAAGAGAATAAATAAACTCTCAGTCTCTTAAAAATTACCAATTGGAAATAATAATAAAAAATTTACAATTAAAAATTTGAAATGCAGGAAGTAAAAGAATATAATCGCACGACGAATGCACTGATAATAAAATAAGTCTGTGGGCACCTATTTGCCGTTTAGAAAATTCAAAGCTATTAAAAATAAATAACTGAATCTATTTAAATCAAGCGCTATCACAAGGGACTGTCTATATTGTCTATCTATATACGCAGGGAGTGAACTATATCGCTTTCCAGCAAATGTAAGAAAGCTGTTCAGTATATGAAGGAAGTCTGCTGAAACATTTCTCCTCAGAGACGGACTATGGACCTCAACAATTCTCACGGACGGTAAGATTGCTTTAGTGAATTGATTTTTTTCTTTTAGAATTTCAATAAAATATAAACATGAGCATTTCATTGTGCTCAATCGACAATTCGATCATTCTTCAAAGACAGATATATAAATTTCTGTAAAAAAGACTAATTTAGCTACGATAAATCTGAAATCAATGATTGTAATTTCATGCTGAATAATTTTTAGAATATTTTTTCGAGTTTCATGTTCTTCTCAAATTTTTCATAGTACATAATTTTCATTAGACAAACACTGAATGTTATGTTTAAGTTTAATATGAGTCAGAATATAAATTTCATAATGTTTTCTAATATGTGTTCTTTAAAAAAGTTACACTTAAGTTTGCAGTTCTTCGTGAGATTAATAGCTTCTCAGTAAAGTAACATTTAAGAAATGTGATTCTTATTTTTTTATAAAAGCAAATGTCTTTTTAATATTATTGTGATTTTAAAAGATTTATTTTTATTTCACAAATAATGTTTACTATTTATTGGTACATTGGTGATCACTGTCTTGGTTTGAGATTTGTTGGAAACTGAATATAGGATTTTGAATTCGTACTTCGTGACGAATTTCTATCAGCTGACTTCTCAATTACTATTTGTAGATATAAATCAAAATAAACGTTATGAAATGTTAATTTGCCTCTGTTGTATTTTACTTGATACATAACATTTTAAAGCTAACCGTATGGTATTTTGATTTAATTATATGTGAAGTATGACTTCTAAGGCATAATACTAAAGCGTGCTTCAAACATGATTATACATACTGATAATATACATAAAATAATTAATTACATTACCTATTAACTATAATTTAAATAATGTAGATACTTATATATCATTCATACCATCTATAGCATAGCGAGGTGAGAGTAATTATCCCTGTTATTTATATTTTAACCCCACCCCCCGTTTGTACGGGTGTTCATACTGTTGCGCCCTCCGAGGATTTTGGGTCTTAGTCCATTTGGGAATCCTAGTCCGACCCTGGTGTTGATCCCTAAGAGAAAGATTGAGAAGGACGTCTCCGGAATGGGAGCTGATTGTAAGTTGACCTTTCTGTTTACGTTGTGAAATTTACAGTAATCGAGGTAGAGCGGAGAATTCGTGGCTTTAACCTAGGTTTGTCATGCATTTTACAGGATAATAGTTTATTCGAAGTGAAAGAATTTGCATACCTTTCATATATGTCTATAAATCAAGTTTGACCATAAAATTATGCTCTACATAATGTCGATTTTGACAGTTAATTTTCTTTTTTTCGTTTCACAGAATCATGGTCTTGGAGATTTATACAAACGAAATAAAAAATGACAGAAAACTTCCTACCGGACTAGGAGCAAGCTCTGTTCATCTTCGGTCGAGATTCAAGCTCATGAAGTTTCTAGATGGAATCCCCGTTACTATTTTTACTTCATTTTCATAATTTCTTTAATTCCCATTACTTTTTATATTCATTGGCACAAACAAAGCTTTTAGAACTCTGGATACCGTTACTAACTCCGAAAAACTTCAGGACGATTTGTGCCTCCCTGAAAATACGGATGTGCAATTGATGGATTCTCCAAATATGGAAGGGACAAATTGTGATGCTGTGCAGCAATCTTCAATGTCAAATGATGCAAGTGAACAATCTTCTTCCCTAACGACTACCATCCCTAGAATGAGAAACTCCGGGAGTCAACGGATTAAAACGCTGAATAAACGAAAACCGACAACAGTTCACAAACGAAAAAAACATTCTAGGACAATTGCTTCAACAGGGTGCAAAAATTTCTCGTGAACGGTTTAAATTGATATGAGAATTGGAGTTTAAAATTAACAAACCAAAAGACGAATTCGACGATTTCTTTGCGTCCATGGCTTGAAGTATAAGAATGTTGCCAAGACACATTCAAAAAAAAGTGTAAAAACAATTTTCCAATTTGCTGCAGAAAATGAAGCTTTAGTATATTATGAGGGAAACAGGAACTGCCAATCCACGTCCCCATCCATTTACATTTACCAATGTTCCCTTTGAGATCCCATTTGAGAAACAAACTACACAAGATCTATTGTACAGGTAGTGGAGATGCAAATGAACAGTAATATAATGTTGTAATAAACTCTAGATCACTAACTTTTGACGTGAGAAACCCACTTCATTAAAAATAATTTTTTACCATGAAAATTATCTATATGATACCTTTTTAATTAAACTTAAAGGTTTTTAAAGTACCTAATTATATCTTAATAACAAAGCTATAAAAATATTTTTTCCTGTTGCGAAAGTTTATTTTAAAGCTTTTACATTTTAGAATTGTATATTTTGTTATTAAATTTATTTTTCAACTACTCAGTTACAAGTTTTCATATTCTATCCTTGAAGACGGGGGAGTGAAATAGAATTGTGTGAAGTATTATAAGGTATTGCCATACACTAGATTCGTAATCAACTATTATAAGTGTTGTATGTCGTTAAGTTATACAGTTTTCCGTGGGGTTGTCGGATGTTGATTCTCGTTGTTTCATTTAGCTGTCCCCTGAATGTGAACTTAAAATCCTTTCAAAAGTGGCAAAGTTGACCATGAAATATTTACAAAAGACGGAACTTGAGATCATAGTCCACCAAACGTTTCAATATCAAAGTTCTTTCTTCTCTGAAACATGGAAAAATCTTCCTGAAACGTTCCCTCCTTGACGACAACAATATCAGCCAGTAACAGTAGCAGCCAGTAAGTTTGATTCATCAACGTTACATTGCTTAGGGCAAATTTTCAACCTGGTGCTCACGAGCAACTTTGTGCTCTAAAAATATTATCATGTACTTTCCGCACGCGATGGGGAAATGCTCACAAGCCTCTCTGAGTTATTTTCCTTAAAAAATATTTTATTTTCCTACGAATCGGAATAATGTCCCGGAATAATGGGGTGGATCTTAAACAATTTACTTTAGACATTTGGACGGGGCATCATCCCATTTTGTTTAATGTCTTAAAATAAAAGTTCCAATAATAAAAATATATTCCACAAGAATAAAAATATAAATATTGAGACTTTATGGGATAAAACCCATAATTCCCATGTGCGGGTATTCCNATCCGCTTCCCGCTCAGAGAGAGCGCGCAGCTCTTTGAGCAGCGCCGCGCCGGCGACTGGAGGAGCGCATCCCTGCGCCGCCAATCGGAAGAGGGCGATGGCGACGGAGGCGACTGTGAAGACGGCGAGACATTAGAACACACTAGAGACTAGACCGGCGTGCAAGGAGGTGACTGTTCGCGACGGCATCGGGCACGCTACCCCGCGTGCAAGGAGGCTACGCTGTTCTCTTAATCCAAACACAAGGAATCTCGGATGGAAGATCGTTTTTTTTGTTATTGAGTTGAATTTTTTTCTTTGTTTCTAATAAATAATTTGATTGTTGCTACGTGTTCCTACCTCAGAGACTAGCCGGCTCCCTCCGCCCGTATGACCGGAGGTTCCTCTCGGCATTGCAATAATCAGATATTTCTCTTTTGGTAGTAGTTTCTAGAGAAACAAATTGTCAAGTCACAATATTCCCTTGGGGCTTTAGGGCTCGCCAACGTCAAGGTCATTAGAACCCTTAAATTTGGATGTTCTATAAAATCCGTTACTACACTTCATGAGAGACATAGCACAGAAAATGAGTATAGTTTTTTCGTATTTTTGAAATATATCTATTCCCCCAGGGTACTTACATCTAGTAAGTACGTGTTTGTCAAACACGGGGCCCCGAGCTGAGTCTAGCATTACTTCCACTTACTTGTACTAGTCTCCTTCCTTTATCTTTCCTGACCTTCTTTGGTCACCTCTTGTTCTTTTCGATCCCGACGCTAGGGTATCTTTCATTTTCCTCTTCCTTCTTTTTTTATTTTATTTTTATTTTTTTAATGATGTGTAAAATGTTTTGAGATGTGTTGAGTTGTAATTCAGGAGGGTTTTTAGTGGGCATGTTTGAGTCATTCGGTGAGTCCTACACGCGGGGAGAGTCATGTTGGCACTCCTTAGTGCGTAACTGCATTTTTCCTACCTGTACAAGTTTTTAGGGCTCTAATGACCTCGATGACGACGAGCCGTAAAGCCCCNATCAAGCTCATCAACAATGACTTTCCAGTCTGCGTAATATAACTCAGCTAAAATAATTACAAATAAGTAAATTAAAATATATTGTAAAACTAATACGGTTCTTTTCTCATGACAAATTTTTGTAATACGTCCCTCTTTTCTTCCTGCTTTACAATTGTCATTCTAAAGCGTTCGTGAAATTCGTATACTGACACAAATTGAATTATTACGAATGAAACGAAAATAAATTCGGAAAAACGTTTGTATATTATGAAAAGGACTTTTATTTGTAAAGACATACGTTTTTAACTTTTTTCGGGGTTTTATTTGATATTGCTCGAAATGTTTGAAGTGAATACACTAACATTGCTTATTGTTAAGAGGTAATGAACAACTCTGACATATTATGTGATAAGTTGCACCGCACATCGGTAATTTAAATAAGTGTGCAGTCTCTATATCGTGAACAAAACATAATTCCAAGTGTTCGGATTTAAACGATGAAAAAGATAGATGAGCGTTTGTGTGAATGGACCTAATATCTAAATAATAATAATAAATAATAAATAAATTTATTGTCAAAAACAGTACAAACTGCGTATGACCACGTGGAGGAAAAAAAAACTAATTTACTCTCCGGAAGCAAGC
>NNCF01126986.1:4005-71788 GCA_002313205.1 Laupala kohalensis
ATTTAATTTAAATTATTGTATAAGGTAAATTTAAGTTAATATAAAAAAACATTATTACATGTTTCAATACAGATAAAATAAATAATCGTCAGAAGATTTGCTCGAAGGTTGGTGTGTAGTTGGTCAAGTGTAATAATAATTGTTATAATTGTACTTGTTAATTGAGAGATACAAGACAACCTTTGAATGAATCTGCAATAGCCTAATAGTTGGCTCTGGGCCAAGCAATGCAAGCCCAGAGACACATGTTTTATTCATGCTGGTTCACTGAAAATGATAGATTTATAAAATGACAAATGTTTTCAATAATCCAATATCTTACTTTTTTGTCAGTTGCCTGCTTCTCTTTTGTCAACTGCACAATTTTTGCAGAAAGTTGTTCATTGTCTTGAGATAGTTTTTTAGACTCTTCTTTAAGTTCAGCAGTCTACAAGAAATGGCCATAATAATATATATAAATAAGATTGTCCAAATAATAAAATTATTATAATTATATTATTACTAAGATCACACTACAAAATTGTTGCAATTGGCTTGTATCATAAAGTGTTAAAAATTAAACTAAAATCAATTAATTGAAACACCATACAAGAAAATTGTTATAATCTGCAGTATGTTATAACACTAAAAACAATATCATACCTCCCAATGCGTTTATTTTGCAAACATTTACTCCCATTTACGTTACGGCATTACCTTCTGGGGTAATTCTGGTCAGAGTATTCAAACTTTCAGAAGAGGATAGTTCGGATAATTTGTAAATCTCACCCCCGAAACTCTTGTAAACCTATATTCAAGGAATTAAATATCTTAACACTTCCCTGCATTTATATTTATGAAACGGTTGTGTTTGTTAAGACCAAATTACTGAAGTGCCACCCTTTCTTTATACAAACAGTCTCGTTCACGAACACAATACTTGCAATAGTAATTCATCGGCCTAGAGTGTCACCCACTCTTTGCCAAAAAGGACCTTATCATTCGGGAATCGTTCTATATAATTCCCTGCCCAAGAATATAAAATATATTATAAAATTGAATATCTTCAAATCCGCTGTTAAAAACTACCTCCTGCACCAGTGCTTCTATACTGTAAAAGAATTTATTGATTTTAATAAAAGTTAAATTCGTCTTGTACTTTATCATGCCATTGCTGTAGTACTTTTTAAATAACTTATAACAATATCAAAAACTATTATTATTGTGTTGTCTTATGGCTCATATTAATTTAGTTTTATGTGTACTCAACTTTGGCACGGTTGTGTACATAAATTCTGTAGCCCCATCCTGGCCCGGGTTTTTCTCCGTTTTTCTTCGGGTAGAGGCGGATTTATCATACAGGTTCTCTAGGCTTTGTCTAGGGGCGCGTTTATTGGAACAATAAATTAAGAATTTAGTATTATTTCAATTCTTATAATTTTTATACACTCTACTCAGAATAATCTATAGTTCGATAATAACTTGTACATGTAATTTTTTGCGTAAAATTACAAACATATTGACATTCTATTAGTTTTATAACTCGCAGTTAACTTTTTATCTTATCTAGGAACTTATGCAAAAAAAATTTGAATCCGCCTCTGCCTTAGGGCCCTTGATCGGAATTGATGGGATGGTCCCTTGCTTGCTTCTGGAGAGTAAATTAGTTTATTGTCCTCCACGTGGTCATACGCAGTTTGGAATTTTTTTGACAATAAATTTATTATTATTATTATTCCTCAGCAGTAATAAACAGGAAACAAAATCTTGAAATTTATATGGCAATTGTAATATCAACAAAGAACCACATTTTTTAAAAGACAATGGTAAACGACAGGTTAATTTAAGATGAAGTACACAAAGAGAAAAAAATGATTGAAAGAAGAAATACACATGCCTTATGCAAAAATCACACCAGGAGGTAGAAGAGGTATTTAAAAATTTATACACAATTTTGAAGGTGAATTTTTACCATAAGATGAATTAAAAAACTAAGATAGTAAACCTAAATTTTCTTGAGAAAGGAAACAAGTTTCAAAAGAAATTAAAAATTACAGACAATTGTCAGTCTTTGGTGAACAGCTTATAACACTTGCTCTCTACATAAACTTTTGTTTCAATAATTATTTTCATTTAGGTGAATAAAGTTTTCACGATTATTGAATTTAATTAATTAAAAATGGGTAATCAAGTTGTGTGATGGCCACTAGTGCTCTACAAAGCATTGCTTGGGAGAAGCAGGGTGCAACAAGATGGAAGCATTCAAGCTTAGCTTAAATATTTAAAGAATGAGACAATATGTAAATCACTCAGAGTAAAGCAAAATATTTGTAATATGTAAGCAGACTATGGTTGAGGACAAATAAAGCCAAAATATTGTTGTTCAGTGAAAGATAATTTAATACTGAAGTAGCAGCATCAAATTAGCTAACATTAACAGCTCATTGGAAGCAAGAAGTTGATAACATTGCACAAAAATTCAAACAATAGATAATAATTACAAAGAAACGGATCACCACATCTCTGTACACAAGTGAGCTTTAACAAAAAATACAGCGAGTCCACTTTAAAAGAGACACTGGGGAGAATGAAAATTTGTCTCTTATTAGTGGGAACCGGGGTTTTAACAAGTTGAACCTAACTTTGCAAATTTATATCAAATTAGAATGGTAGCAAAACACTCCAGTGCATATTTCAATTATATGAAAAGATATTAGAGCTCAATCAGGCAGATTTACAGAGTTTTTACTTTCTCATACACGTAGTATATGGAAAGTATTGTAATCATGAAAGAATTCGAAAATGAGATTTTGCAGAAATATCCGTTTTAGATACCCGATACCAAAAAAGTGGTTTTCAGCTGGACGTCTGTCCAGTCTGTTCATCTGTCTGTGCGCAGCACTCCTGACGGAATGGAAAAATATTTTCTTTTAATTTTATATATGTTTATGGCGCGTAGTTTTAAGTTTGCCAATGTGAATCCAAAAAGTATATGTTTGTAGATGTGTCATTTTTATATGTTACTTTGAAAAGGAGAACAGAGGAATGTCAGCGTCTTATGTTTCTCTTGATATCTTGAATCTTCCACCCACGTGACCTCTACGCACTTGTTGTAACCTCACATCCGTGACACTGCATCATTTTGCTGTTGTAAGCTTACGTATCAAATGTGTTCACTTTTGCCGGATTTTCTTGTTAATTGGTGCATGCTGTGTCATATTTAATGTTTGTGTATATTATTTGATGCGTGAGGATGTCATTTTACATTATTTCTTATCGTTTTAAAAATTACCTTGGCTACGTGTTTTTTGTTTTTGTTTTGAAGGTAATGTTTGATAAATCTTTTTGTATATTTTTCATGATATATTTAATTCAATGCTTTATGGCAGTTTCAATTGGTAAAAATAGTATTATTGTTAAAAATATATTTTAACACTTACATAATTCTTTGACAAGATAGATAAGGAGTATTATGAAATAACAGGAAGTAAATAAAACAAACAGTATCACCTACTTAACTGAAATCATAAATAGATGTGATTAGTGTTTATTAATATAATTTTGAAATTTCAAAATTGCAAAAAAATTAACTCTTTAGTTCCTAATTAAATTATATAAAAATATTTATGTTCTGCTGGCTTTGTTCTCATGTTAATGATAACCTATTTATCTTTATATATTAATAAATTTATCTTTTGAAATAGAATATAAATCTTACAAAAACAAAAAAACAGAATTTGTATATTAGAGATTCTTTTATCTAAATGCTAGTAAAATATTTGTTTAATAAACTTTTTAAATTGGGTCAAATGAAGACAATCAAAATATAGAGTAACATGTGAAAATCATCCCTGTCCTAACAGACGGTTTTAATGCTGCTCTCTAGTCCAGACTGAGAAGCATATATGAGAAAGTATGTGCAATGGTTTTGCACCACTTAGCAAAACAACCCAGTGCATATTTCAGTCATATGAAAAGATACTAGAGCTCAATCAGGCAGATTTACGGAGTTTTTATAAATCTTTTCCACATTGACACAATTTTTTCTTTCAAAAATAAAAAATAACACACATATAATTAGAGAAAATGAAGTTTGCCTTGATGAAACAAAATTGGCAGTTAAGCCCCCATTAATACACCCAAGCAAAAAAAATTATACCAGAGAAAAATAAAATAAGCTGCCGGGATAAATGTTAGTAAACAAGTGCTCGATCACAACAGGTGCGTGATTAACAGCGGACTGTATCCTGTCTCGGTGGTACATGTACAGCTCACTCCTACATTGTGATGTTTTTCTAGGTTGAACTCATATTCATTTTCCACATATGCATCAAGGCAACTCTGGCAAGGTTCTGTAGTCCCATGCAGAGACATCACTGAAATTTTATGAAGAAATACCTTTTCTCTTACATGGGGTCAGAATTTACTATGGGGGAAAATGTTTTGTCCACTATGAGCAGGAATCTCTTAAATCCAGGGAAAAGTATTGTTTCTATATGTTCGTTCTTAGAACTTCTGATATGATACACAGTAGGAATCTCATATAAGTGAGTCTCTTATAACCAGTTTCCACTGTACATTGAATCTCGTACCAAAAAAAAAAAATTTTCTTTGACGATAGAATGATTTTATTTTCTGTATTCAACTGTGATATACATCATTTACAGAACAAGAATGATTACCAAAAGATAGATCTACATAGTATTCCCACTATGACTCATAAACATAGAGAAGGTGAAGTGTCACACAATTTAATAAGAAAACCCCACCATGTGTCAAAACAATTAAGTCACAAATAAATCTTTAATTTATTTTCGTATATTGAAAATATGGCTAATATTTTTCACATTCTTCTTCAGTCAAAGTACACAATGGATAGTGAAGAACTTTCATTTAATAGAAAATTAAATTATCTCACCTCTAAAACAAGCTGCTGTTCCATTCTACTCAATAATTCTTCAAAATACAAGCGCTGGGAGTCAAGTTGAGATGTCAGAAGATATGTAAATTCCAACTGAACAGCATCAATTTTATCTTCTGCTTGCTATCATAAAACAGATACGAGAATATAACAATTATTATCACTTGCATGATTTTAATGAAATCATAATAAATAAAATTAAGTTAAACACTAACTGGTTCTTTACTTGGAGCACTTCCCTCCACCAATTTGCCATCTCCTTTATTCTGGAGCAGTCTGTGAACAAAGTTGTCTCCAACATAATCCCAGACTCGATTGTTTCCAAGCTGCATTGAATAGCAATGCTGAGTTGAAAGGTAGTGCCTGGAAGGAAAGTACCCCTTTGTGAGTGATATAAACTTACAACATGAATAATCTATAAACAGGAGTTTATAGATATAACAGTATTTACTCGCATACAAGACTCGACACATCTATTGACATATTGTCCAGCAAGAAGGAGACTGATCAAGTGGATATTTTTTGTTACTCATTTAGGTATTTCTTCCTTTATTCCTGCAATGTTAAAGATAATACAAATGAGAGCTTTTTAACATGAATTTGTATGTCAATAGGTACAATTCACTTTCATACATTTAGTGGTATACTCAAAATGACAAGAAATCTATCACTACATTTGCTCGAAATGACAGCATTTTTATAATCGTACATGTGTAGAACTACTCCAATATTAATACTTTCAGTAAAACTTCAATCATATCTGTTTAAATTGTAATAAATAAAGCAAGAAAATAATATACACATCAAAAATCACTGAATTTTTTTAGAAATACTACAGCAATCAAAACATTTTTTGACTGTGTCTATATACCAACATTACTTTCATACATATTATAGTAATTATTTGGTTTGTTCTTATTGTGTAAACTCTCAAAAATACAAATCACCAACAAGAGTGTACCAAGGTTGATTGGACAAATAAATACCAAGCAAGGAGAAAAATAAAATGCCACTGACATGATTTCTCCTCTGTCCACACATAAGGTCTTTAACAAAATTATTCTGAATTGGACTAAAACAACAACAAAAAATCTCTTTCCATATAGGAAAAACAAGTAAATTTTAGAAAAAATTAATATACCTAGATTAGAACAGTACATCTTACATTGGAGTTCCACTCAATAACAGGTATAAGGATTTTGCATGAGCATTTGATGCCTTAAAAAAGAAATAGAATATTTGCTGAAAAAGAACACATTGTGAAAAGTGATTCCAAGAATTATAACATTAATTTACCATAACAGTTCACAAAATTCTATAAAAATAATAATTATAAATCACTGAATTGTTCCCTTTTTCTTATAGGAAGTATCCAATATTTCAATTTTTGTGACAATATTTGCTGTCAAACTATTATAAAAGACACCAGTGGAGTCAAGAGACTCATATAACAGTTAATTGATGTTCTATTATTACTTGACAATATTTGTAAGAATTCTCATCATGAAAACAACAGAATATTTTGAGTGAATATGAGACAAACTTGTTAGAAATAAAATAGTTAAATATATCATAGGACCTTATTTGGACAATTCACAATATAGACTGTGATTTTGTTCTCTTGACACAATGCTCTGTCTCTTGATTGGGGCCTTCATCATCAAATAAATGGTAATCAGTGGTATAATAGAAAATTATACAATGTTGCTGTTCATTGTAAATTTAATAATAGATTACCATATTTATGTTCCCTGACATTATTGATTACTCTAATATATTTGTGAATACTTAAATTTGACTTTTCCAGGTTTCCAGATTTGAAAACATCCTGAACACATCAATTAAAACTCAACAGGAAAATGTATGTGTAATAAATACACACATTGGAAAATAAAAGCATTCCCCAAAGGCTGGAACTGCCCTCAATTTTGTTTCTCTTTGCAATTGGAATGCTGCAAGAAAAGTTACCAAAGAAAAAGAATAAAGCAAACAATGAGGTCTTATTGAAACACTCACAGCTAACTCACAAAACACTGAGCAGACAGGTAAAAAAAGACAAGAAATCTATGAAAAGAAACTTAGTCAGTCATGCATAATCTTGAGATTTGTCCATAAATGTAATTTAAATAAAAAAAGTATATTAAGTAGAATTGTTCCAGGCAGAATAATTAATAATACAAGTAAATTTTTGTGGAATATAATAGAAAGATTATGCTAATGAACTAAACAACACTAAATGAACCAAAGAAAAGATTCCCATTTCAGGATAACTAATACTAAAATATTTTAAATATAACATATTTAAAATATTCAGGATAACTAATATAAAGAAAAAAAATGAAAGTCTGCAAGATTAACCCATGAGAGATCGTGTCCTGTTTTTTAAACGAGTTGAAACACATTCTTCTATTTAGGATCAAAAATTTTGGACAAAATTGACTATTAAGCTTCTTCTTTCTCATGAACTTGTACACAATACTATGGCATTGTAGTCTACATTTTCCATTCTTTTATTTGGTTATTAGTGAGCTATCTGTCTTTTTATTTATTTGTCACAACTCCTCATGTTAGCTCTATACTGTACTCTCCGGTTATTTGGAGTTCTGCTGATTGGCAGTCAAAACGATCATTTGTGACCTCTCCTGTTAAGTCTGGCATGTGACCCCTCATGAATTAAAGAGGCTAGGTTAGTACGAAATAGTTGGCAACACCTGCACACAACTGCAACTCTCCACTTGAAATGCTCCAGATATTTTGGCTGGAGTCCGTGAGTGGGATACACGCAAGGGAATCAGAGAGAAATCCATATAAGGAGGAGATAGTGAAGGATTTGCTAAATTGTAACAGAGAAGAAAGGTGTGTATTGTTTCTTTGGGAGAAAGTTTAATTCCAGGACTGTAAGAAACAACAGATGATCCCAGAAATCTGTGAAAGTCCTTGAAGAGAATGCCAGACAATCAATGAACACCAAGAAGCAGTTGAAAGTCACATCTGCATTTACTTTAAATCCATGCTCCCATGCGAAGTTAACCGGATATACTCAAATGACATAAAATTGAAATAATCTTCAGTATCTCAATATTTCATTCAGCCTCATAATGAGTCATCTTATATGCGAGTAAATGCCGTACCTGGGTGGATGGCAAATCTTGATATTCGCCAATCCAGAGTGCTTAACTGAGCCTCCCCCTGGTAACCTGTTGACAAAAATGCTGACAAAGGATAGGGAAGTGGTACAAGGTGGTGGATTCTAGGAGGAAGAGTTTACATCACAAATAAAAATTATGAAATTAAAGAATGAATAAGAAATTCAAAGGAAAAGTCAGCATGAACTTCGGTGTCTTCAAAAAAATTTCCTAATTATCACAGGTATATTAGAAAAATATTGTTTGGATGGGAGCATTATTACAATTTTTCAAAATAGATGATTGGGAAAAAAGTAACAAAAATCTAATTTAAAAGAAAGATATTTACAGAATCTTACAGAAATAACTGATTACTAGTTATGTAACAATATTAATATCATGTTGTCTATCTATAAGCACAAATATATACATATTCAATTAATTAAGTTTTCTTGGGAGAATAAATATGACTTGGAAACATCATCTGATAGGAAATTCAACTATTAAACATAACTGTTAAAACAGTTACACATAATAATGAAAAGTACAAGACAAGGAGATGCAAACTTACTGAAATGCATGTCCTTGCACATAACGACCACAGCCAACATGACCACAAATAAGGCAAATCCACAAAGAATCTGCAGAATGACATTCCAGGCATCGATTATCTGCAACTAACTCTGGAGTCTGAACATAACGGCATACTGGGCAACTGAAAAACAAGAACTTGTTTGAAATGTAAAATGCCTTTAATAAACAGATATGATGATGAGTTAAGGATAACAAATAGCTAGAGTCCAGGTCCAATTAAAGAAGATGCTTGAGTGTCAACATTAAAACTACAAACATTACTTTAATATTGACATAACACAGTAAAACATTACACAAGTCAAGTCTGCCACATGCTCCACTTTATTTTTTTATTACGATATCTTTTGAGAGTTCACATCCTCAACTACTGAATAATAGTTACGAGCTCTTGAAACACATTCTAACAAAGAGCAGGGCTGACCAAACTTGTACAGTGTTTTTCTGTAAAGAAATAAGCTTAAATACCAAGGAAAACTCTCACTGCCAACAAACTTTAATGAACCTAACAATTTATACAAAGAAAATTGTTAATTTTAATATTCATTAATTATTTAAAAAAGAAATTGGATGGAGCTATTTTCTTAATTTTTATTTTGATTATTTGCTAGTTCATTATAGAAATTATTCCATTTCTAAGTAAATATTTTAGTAAATTATTTCCTATTAATAGTAGAAATATATATATATATATATATATATATATATATATATATATATATATATATATATATANTTTATTGATTTCATTGTAAATGAAAAGGCAAAACAATGCATCAACTCTCATCACCTGGTGTCTCCCCATTTTGCAAGGCAAGCACTGTGGAAGGTGTGATTACACAGAATTGTAAGCACTCCATCCACACTCTCGTCCATACGTTCTAAACACACAGGACAAGTGGGCAGTTCAGTGTGTCCAGCAGGAGGGATACCTCCATCTTCTTTAACAACCTCCACACGGGACACAAACACCAGATGGCAGCAACATTCGGGCTCCAGGGAATTGTAAGGTGCCCCATTGAATGTCGAATAGAATTCAGCAGCTGCTTGCTGTCACAGACATAAGTTCCCCCAGAGTCAAGACATTCAATATATCCAAATAAAGTAATTCTTTTACAAGTACAAAGTACTTGTAAAGAACTTGTACTTTTACAAGTACAAATTCTTTAAATGGAACACAATTAAAAACTGTTACGAATACAAAATTCTTAGGTCTCTATATTCAAGACAACCTCAAATGGA
The DNA here is from genome assembly GCA_002313205.1 of Laupala kohalensis. NCBI lineage: Eukaryota > Metazoa > Arthropoda > Insecta > Orthoptera > Trigonidiidae > Laupala > Laupala kohalensis. The sequence continues at coordinate 13,864 of NNCF01126986.1, forward strand.
ATTGTCACATTGACAATCTTAATTCCCAATTAAGATAATTGTGTTATGCATTCCGAATCTTAGTTAATATAGTTAGTCCACATATTTCCCGTTGCATATATTTTGCAAACATTTACTCCCATTTACATTACGGCATTACCTTCTGGGGCAATTCCGGTCAGAGTATTCAAACTTTCAGAATTCAGAAGAGGAGAGTTCGGATAATTTGTAAATCTCACCCCAAAAACTCTTGTAAACCTTTATTCAAGAAATTAAATATCTTAACACTTCCCAGCATTTATATTTATTAACATCAATGGGCTCTAATGACCTCGATGTTGACGAGCCCTAAAGCCCCAACCAAAAAAAAAAGATTATATATATATATTTATTAACCTGTCATGTTTGTTAAGACCGAATTACTGAAGTGCCACCCTTGTTTCATACAAAACAGTCTCGTTCACAAACACAATACTCGAAATAGTAATAATATTCATCGCCCTAGTGTGTCAACCACTTTGCCAAAAAGGACCTTATCATTCGGGAATCGTTCTATATAATTCCCTGCCCAAGAATATAAAATATATAATGAAATTGAATATCTTCAAATCCGCGGTTAAAAACTACCTTCTGCACCAGTGCTTCTACAATGTAAAAGAGTTTATTGATTTTAATAAAAGTAAAATCCGTCTTGTACTTTATCACACCATTGCTGTAGCACTTTTTAAATAACTTATAACAATTTCAAAAACTATTTTTTTGCATGATTGTGTTGTCTTATGGCTCATATTAATTTAGTTTTGTGTGTACTCAACTTTGGCACGCTTGTGTACATTAATTCTGTAGCCCCATCCTGGCCCGGGTTTTGCTCTGGTTTTCCTTCGGGTAGAGGCGGATTTCTTATACAGGTTATCTAGGCTTTGTCTAGGGGCATGTTTATTGGAACAATAAATTGTGAATTTAGTGTTATTTCAATTCTTATAATTTTTAAACACTCAACTCAGAATAATCTATAGTTCGATAATAATTTGTACATATAAATTTTTTGCGTTAAATTACAAACATATTGACATTAGTATTATAACTCGCAGCTAACTTTTTATCTTATCTAGAAATTTTTGCTGAAATTTTTGAATCCGCCTCTGCCTTAGGGCCCTTGATCAGGACTAATGGGGTGGTCCCTTGCTTGCTTCCGGAGAGTAAATTAGTTTATTGTTCTCCACGTGGTCATATGCAGTTTGTACTCCTTTTTTGACAATAAATTTATTATCATTAAGAACAGCATTATTACACGTAATCCTGATACAGAAAAATGTCACTGAACCTATGGTATAAGCCAACTCTTGGTATCAATAAGTGTTTCACTGGAATATTCACGAATATGAAATTTAGATAGAGCATCAGTAATGAAGAGGTTAAGTCTCAATAAATTAAAAGAAATACGTAATATAATTCAGTAACACTTAGGAAAATTTGTCAATAAGAAAAATTATTATTGATAAATGTCTAAAGCTTGTGAGTCAACATAATTATCTCCAAAATATTTTAATGTTCTACAATGCCCAAGAAAGATAAGTGTGACTTCTTTTATATTAAGTATTTCATCAAAAATATATCAATGATAATATTAGTTAACAATTAAAATCAATAGTAATCCAATCATGATTAATAATTAAAGAAAACATTATCACTCATTGCAGAAATATGTCAGATATGTACTGATTGTTGATCACAAAACACTAAAGATTTCGTTCATCTATCATAGTTTATAGTGTATTATTATCACTCACTTGGGTGCGGAATGTGATAAGTGCCATGTACTGGTTAGGCACTCCATCACGTACTATTCGTAGATGTTGAATGTCTGCATGACAAGCTGCTGTAAATGTAAGTAGATCATGGCATGTCATGGTAGCAGGCACTGCAAGTAGGCATACTGTCTGACTCCTATGAGATGCTCTCTCCATTGATGTATGTTCACTACAAAAAGTTTTCAATGCAATTGTCTCACCACAGAAATAGATTTTACATCAAAGAAAATTGAAACTTACTACTTGGTATTTATAAACTTTACTTACACATAAAACCAATACAATCATTTAACATACACATAAAACCAATTAGATCACTTACTCCTCTTTGAATAAATGAAGAATCCCCTTCGTTACTTCCACAAAGGGATTACCAGATATAAATGATATTTGATCTCTAGGCTTGTAACTTGCTTCAGCACCTTCAGGCTCACAAGACCGCCTCATTTTGCTATCTCCTACAATCAATAGCCAGATGAAAAATACCTTCACCACACTCAATTATATGAATAATTATAACAGTAGAAAACACTGGGATAAGAAAAAAACAACAGTAAACCATTAAAAATTAAAATTAAACCAACCCTCTTTGGATTTCGCAGAGGTTGGATTTTGATTCTTCTTCTCTTTTGATTTAGGGCCAGGAGGGAGCAACTTACTGCTCCCATCTTTGCCATTTGAGTAAGTCTCTATAGTTATATCCCGCATCTCCCTCCTACCTCGCATAATTCTTGCTTTATCATTTTCCGCTGCCATTGCCCCACAATGTGCTAAAATAAAAAGCTCTCATTGAACACATCTCAATTTACATCCAACCATCACTTGTCAATAATAACAACAAAATATTACAATAGTACTACAGTTGTCCAAATTATACGTAAGAGTAAATCATATGTTTGCACTTTCACTCGAATAAACCGATTTCTCTCCCTGAAGACAAAGGAAATTACCTGAGCAATTTTCACTTTCCAAGTTCATATATTCATCGCATATTTCGATTCTGAAAATGCACAAACATACGTTCACTGACATTACTTAGTCTTTAGAAGAAGTTCAGTGGGATTGTTTAAAATCAAACTGCATGGTACGACACACATTTAAACACAATTTAAAAGTAACTTATTCCACAAAATGTTGACGGATTTTGACCACAACCAGATGATGTACTTCGATTGTATTTGGCCTGTCAGAGTATCGAGAGTTGCGAGTTCAAGAATAATCACAATCGACTTCATTTCAAGGTTGACGATTGACGACACTCACGATTCGAGTGACAGGTTACAGAAAACGAAGAAAAATCTGATATTGTGCGCAAAACAACTCAACAAATTGCGAGATTTCTTTTCCTTATTTAGAAACCCTCGAAAGACAATATCGTTATTATAATTCAACCGTGGGAGCAGTCTTTTCAAATGCTGGTGCAAAGGTGAATCAAAGTGAGCTTTAAACTTTCCGATTCGTGATAAAAGTCATTAGTGTGCTACCCAGGACAGAATGACATTCTTGGTTATTGCTGGGTGATAAGTCAGGGTGGAATTGTTTTGGTCATTTTCCTTAAGTTTGTTTGTTTTGTTTAAAGGTTTTAGCAGTTTTAGGAGCAATATGGCGAGTGTTTTTGGCAGTAATAATGACAAGAGATTCTCAATTGATGATGCTTTTGAAGAAGAAAATGACGAAGCTATTAGAGTGTATGGTTCCACAACTGAAAGATCACCTCTAAAACCAAAAAATCGCAATGTTATATCCGAAGACAGCATTATTGTTAGGATTGAGGACCCCAGCAGGAGTAATCGTACTATAACCAGCACTGCTCCAAGATTTAAAAGCATGGATGATGTAAGTTGAAAAATGGTCATGTACATTAAGTACTGTTGACTTTCTAAAATATTGTGTGTTATTCTAAGGGAAACAGTTTTTTTTGCCATGAGAAGTGCTAAGAAAACATTTGTTGGAAATGTATCAATTTAAATTGTGTTATGTATGTTAAAATCATTTTCATGCATACTTTCTATTGTCTCTTATTGTTTATAAAAGTATTTTTTATTTCCTCTCGAGGTTGTGTGTGTTATCTCAGTATCCCCATCTCAACCCATTTCTTTTCAGTTTACCCCTGGGCGATTTGATTGGAATTGATCATTGGTCTCTTATTTTCTTTTGAGAGCTTATTAGCGTATTCATGTGATGTAACCCAATTTTTAACATTTTTATTGACCAACAAATAGTTACAGCTAATTTAGTAACAAATACCAACTTATAACATAGCAGCTTATGTTTATAACAATTTCCCTCATTGTTGATTATGCATTCAATTTCTCACAATTTTATATCCTCTGCTATCCAGCCAGATACCTAGTCTTTCCCTGAAATATCTATCTGATCCTGACAGTTTAATTTCTTCTGGTAATTCTTTGTACATCGCCATTCCTCTGTGGAATATCATTACTTCTTTGTACTAGTTCTTTATGGAATTGATTTAGCATGACTAGTTAAGTACTAGTAAGTATCCTTATGTTTCATTTGTAATTAATATCAATTATAGTTTATTAATATTAATTTTTAATATTAATTATTAATAATATTTGTAATTAATATCAATTATAGTATATAATTATAGTTTATTTTCTAGTCTGTAGATAAAAATAAGTCTGTCTCCTTTTACTTCCTTTTCAACTGACAACATTCTGCTCTTGTAACTAACATCCCCACTGTAATACTGCCATAAGAAGACATAGGTCTCCAGTCACCACTCCAGTTGCTATCAGGACGTCAAAGAGAACTACCTCCATAGTGCCTTTTTTTATTAAACACGTTTGATAAACATTGTCCTATTGAATTATGGAACACACTAACTGATTCAATTTGTATAGACATAAATTTTTGGAAAGAGTTTGGTAAAATAATAATTTCATTTTTTTAAATTTACTTTACAGACCATATCGCGAGACAGTGATTCACTCATCCAGGATGGAAATTATTACAATGGAATGTTTGATCCCTCGCAGTCATGTTGGAGGCATCCCAAAATCAGAGAAAATTGGAAAATGGTTTTAGCTGCTGTTGTACTCCTAATTGTTGGGATAGGTAGGTTAAATTTAAAGTATAATGAAGAGGTAACTGGCATAATGACCTAACACTTTCGACTAGGTAAATTGTGTTGTATTTTAAGACTAGTTATGTAATTGTGGTATTCGAGAAATCCTCCATCAATTCTTGGCATCTTGCCTACAAAGAAGTATGCTAACAATTTTAGAAGAAAGTTTAAATGTGGATTGGGAGTAATAGAGAGAGCAGTTACACCATGATCTATTCTTAGTTCCTCATAAATAATTCGGTATAACAATCATATGATGACACTGCAAAATTTTCTTGTAGTTAAACATACTTTCTTGTTTTGTTGAATGATAAAAGGATTTTGGATAAATGATAAAGTAAGAGCTATAGAAGCCAACTATAAATGTAACGATTCAAGAAAGTTCTTTAAGGAGGTGGGTTGACTGAAGATGAACCAAAATCCTCCAGGCCTATGTAAAGACTCAACAGGGAACATACTGACCTGGGATGAAAAAATATTATGGAGATATTTAACCCTCCTGATAAAATTAAAGAAAATATTGTTGTACACGATCAGACAAGACATGAGGGCGATGTCGAAGAACCAACATTTAATGAAGTTTGTTATATCATTAATCATTTAAAGCAAAACAAAGCAGCTGGCTCAGACAATATTCCCCCAGAGCTAATAAAGTTTGGTAGAAGGAACCTTAAAAGGAATTACACCAATTAATTCTTAAAATATGAAGGACTCAGGAACTCCCACTACAATGGAATGAAGCTATTGTATTCCCTGTATTTAAAAAGGGTAACATATGAATGAAAGAACTAAAAACCCATAATACTTCTAAACATCGCTTATAAAAATCTTCGCTATTATGCTGAATAATAGGCTAACTGTACTAGTGGAAAACAAATTAAACGACACTCAGGCCGGATTCCGCCTGAATAGATCCACTATTGATAACATATTCCTGACCAGACAGATATACGAGAAATGTCACGAATATGGCATCGAGTTACATAACATGTTCGTTGACTAAGCACAAGCTTTTGGTTACGTGCTCAGAGATAAAATCATGCAAACCCTTGCTGACTACGAGATTCCAGGAAAACTAATAAAGAATAAATCAATATTAACTTAGAAACTTAATAAATGTCACATTAAGTAATACCAAAGCTAGAATTAGAATCTATAATCAGCCAAGTGATGAGTTCAATGTTGAGTTTGGGGTCAAGCAAGGGGACTCTCAATCGGTGACTCTGTTTTGTGTAGTAATGGACGTAATCCTGGCCCAATTAGATCTCAGGGGTAACATTTCCATACGATTAAAACAATGTATGGTTTATGCTGTTGATTTATTGCTATTCGCCAGAACAAGAAAAACATTATAAAAGGTCTTCTTTGAATTTAAGGTAAATTCCTTACAATACGGACTATCCATCAACACGCATAAAACAAAATATATGGAGTGTAAGACAGGGGATCGGAATCTTACAGATATCACAATTGATGATGTGATGTATCAAGAAATAAACAAACAAATACCTTGGTTTTATTGTAAACAGAGATAATTCAATTGAAGAAGAAATTAAAGAAAGAATAGTAGCTGGAAACATGGCATTCTTTTTTCATAAAGCATTGTTTAAAAATAAACTTATCTCTAAAAGCGTCAAATTAAAACTGTATACAGCGGTAATAAGACCAGTAGTTACATACGCAGCCAAAACATGGACTCTCAAAGCAAATGACATCCAAAGGTTGATGATAATTAAGAGGAAGATTTTGCAAAAATATACGGCCCAATAAAATTAGAAGGTGGCACCTGGAGAATAAGGAGTAGTAGAGAAATAGATGAAATAATTAAATCTAGAAACATAATAAATTTTATAAAGGCTCTGAGATTTAACTGGTTTGGGCATCTACACAGCAAGCGAATGAGGGAGAGAAAATAAACAGAGAATGTGGGAAGACTAAAGGGCATTGTTTTTCATCCCCTCTGCATGACGTGGCCTGAAAGAAGAAAAACTTGATAGGGATTTTAGTTTAGCAGGAAATTTTTTCCAAGAACGTATTGTGTATACTGTGAAGGATATACTATAAACAGTTGCGCCATGCCGAGGAACAGAGACGAAATGTGAGTCTCGCGCGCGATCAAATTTCAAAAATTTAAAACGTTTTGCTAAAACTGTCAAATGTACATTTTTTGTTATTTTGTAAAGAAGTGATAGGCAATGCAGCGTTCGACGTTCCTCGAATGTAAGTGTTCTGGATATTTTGAAAAACTGTCACCTGGTCATACTTCCTGAGATCAAAAATGAAACGAATACATGAGTTCTGAGCTACTTGTAATTTACGTCAATTCAGTGAAAAGAAAGTCGCAGTAATCAAAGTGCGGCATAAAAAGAGATTTAACAAGCATTTCCTTTTCTCCTGTCGGTAAAAGATCGCGTGACTGTTTTAATGAGTGAATAGTGGAGTAAACGTTTTTACGTGTTTCGTCTATTTAAGTTTGCCAACTTTGCGAGTTTTCAGTATAAATTCCTAGATTTTTCATGCGACTGCACCGAACGAGAGAAGTCTTATTAACTGATATATTGGGTAAAAAGTGCAATTTGAAAGTTTACTGAGGGTTTTCTTTGAACCAAGCAATAAGCATTGTGATTTAGACGGATTTAAGAGAAGGCCGATAGATTTTGCCCACATACTGAGTGAGGTGAGATCTACGTTTAGTTTTTGCACAAATGAAGTTAGGTTAGACTGTTTTCCTCTAACAAATTTGAAGATCGTCGGCGTACATTTGAAATTTGATATGTTTAAGAGATTTGTTGACGTCATTAACTTAAATTAAAAATGCAAGGGGGACCGAGGATATTTTCTTGCGCAGCACCACTCAACGTTTGAAGGGAAGATGATGTGTTATTTCCTGATACTACAGTTTGTTTTCGTCCGGTTAAATATTCCGAAAACCATCTTATTGAAGGCCATCCGAAACCTAAAGTCTTCATTTTTGCAAGCAAAATATCACGATCAACTGAATCAAATCCCTTGCTAAAATCGAGAAGGGTAAGAATAGTTGCGTTTCCCGTGTCAATCGAATTTCGAGCATTGTCTATAACATTAATATAAAATAACGTATAATATAAGGGAAAAATCCAAAGTCCCATAATATTCCGGTGTTTGGTGTACTCAATACAAAAATGATAATGCTTTTGATTTTTCTGTGAAGGAATCCATGGAGAAGACTCTCCATATACATATTGTGCTTCCACAAGAAGCTAATATTTGCACTACGGGGAAAGAGTACATTTTATCAGTTTTAATTCAATTTCATATTTGTGCTTCAAATTTCATTACATATTAAGAATATGAAATTTGAATATTTTAGTTCACAGAATAACACGTTCAGGTACAGGGTCAACACTTTGTTCGAGGAGTTCTAAGATCTTTTTGAAGAATTTCCCCTTTAATCTAGGTATTTGAGAGCCAAAGAAAATCTTGGAAAAATTAGAAGAAGTTTTTATTTGGACTGAATCCTGTATATTTTTGCCTCTATTTCTGAATTTTAGGTTTGCTTAAATATAACTCAACTTTATAAACGCTGGACTTTCAAAAGAATTGCTAATTTAAGGTCAAATATTCAGCACTTTCTTTTCTTTTCCTTGTAGTACAAAAAATGATCTGTACTAAATAATATTAGATGAAATATAAAACAATTGTTTTAATCATAAAAATTTTGCTATGCCGCTTCATGAATCCACTGACTGAGACACCGCATTTTGCTCTCGAGGAATTTGTAATCTTTCTGCAACTTTATCCGTTGCGAATGTTATTCATTAATGTTTGGTGATTTGATGGTGTTGGTGAGTATCCTCAATCCCGTATTTTCTCTGATGTAATTAAGAAAAAATATTCAGGAAAAAACAATTTCCCATTACTTACTTTTAGGGGTAAATGTTCATAAAATCTTTTCTTAGCGGACATTTTTGATACTTTCTAGTGTCACATGCTTCCCAACCTCCACTACTAGGGGTATCGTGCACCTTAAATGACCGAAAAAGTAAATGATGTCATTGGAAATACCCATATACATCTCAGAATACATAAAAATCATGGACTCGACCCTAATATCGATCTTTTTACGTTATTTTGACGTCTTGCCATTCCCACCACCAGCTCTAAGGGTACCATGCTCCTATGTGATCTCAACTTGAACATAACGGCATTGCTAGTTTAAACATCACATCAACTCTAAAAGGATATATACGATTAAATTTTTTTATTTCGAAACTAGTTTTCAATTATTTTTATCCATAAACCCAATTCCACCCCCTCAAGGGGTGCTAGTGGTGTATTTGTTTCATGAGGGCAGAATTTAGACTGACAGGATATCAGGATTTTACTGTCAACTCAGCGACGCCGAAAATAATGAATTCGTCTCTTGTATGTTCATGGCACCTCATATACGAGAGACTTTTATAAATATAGATTAAAGCGCCGAGCATTTCACTTTTAAAAGATCATATTTTCTTTTCAATTTTGAAGATTTTTATTTACGCAACATTTTTATTTCAATCGTCATATGTTATACATGCAGTTTGTAAAATTATTTTCTTTTATTCAGTAATGTTTAGGTGATTTATACTTGTAAAGTGTCTGACTCACTGAAACGGAAATAAACATTTTAAGAAAAACTAACTTTGATACTCGTCATCACAAGAAGAAAGTTGATTCTAAAGGGAACTACTTCAACTTATTTTATGAGAATGAAACTTGATATTCAAATGTATAATCTAGAGTCGACACAGATTAATCAAATAACATTATTTATTGAATCATCACGAACATCCGGTCAGTGAAAAGCGTTTTTTTATCGAGGAATATGGCATATATAAAATTTTATCTTTCTCTCAAACTGGGTTTAAGCTTTTTCTTTCTGAAAAAGTTGAATAGTCAATATGAGCTCTTCTTTAACGGAAATTTTTCTCTTCTCATTAATCAGCCACGAGTTCTCCATTTGCGGACATTCGTATTCCTTGTCTCTTATCAGCGCAATTCATGTTCGCGGAGAAAATACATCTTCGTGGCAGACGAAGAATTGTATCTCTCGACTGTCTTTGCAGGATGCTCTTTGGGTGGTCGACATTTGATGAGTCATTGTTTATTTGCAGTGCCAACGAGGCAGGAGAAAAAAAGAGAGGGCAATTGGCTCCAGTCTAAAGAAATGAGACCCTAACGGGTGCTTCCAATGATTGATGAAAAATATTTTCAATACCAGAATTGACAGATCCCCGGAAAATATAACAAATTTTTCATGTTACATTCAGCTCAAAGGATGGGTTCCGTAAGGAAATTTTTTTGTTGATAGTTAACTAGCCATAAATAATTGTTGATAACTTACTGTCGTAATGGTTAATTTAAAGTAACTCAAGAAATATCAGATTTATTAGTGATGCTCATGAAATTGAATATTATTTAAATATTCGTCATGAAAACGTCTTTATATCCAGAGATAACAATAATAAAATACAGGACCCTTTAAAACAGACACGTCATATATTTCACCTATTATTTAAAACATTACAACGTTTTGACTCCAATACGAGTCATAATCATGTAAAACTTACATTAAAATATTGATGAAAATATTTTTATGTAAACTTTACCTGATGATGACATATATCAGAGTCGAAACGTTATGTTTTAATCAATAGGTGAAATATATAATGTGTCTGTTTTAAAGGGTCGTGAATTTTATTATTATTATTTAAATATTAACTAATTCATTCAGCATCTTAATGTCTATTTTACAAGCTAGGAAGCATGATCGGTGTATGTTTGGAAACGTATTAAAATATTTTCTTACATTTATCTAAGTGTAAGTGTATAAAAGAGAAATATCACTGACTGACAGACAGATTGATTGACTAACTAACTGATCACAAAATCTCGGGAAGTACAAAATCTGTAAACTTCAAATTTGGCAGACTGGTTCCTTTTAGGGTGTAGTCATTCGCCAAGAAAGGATTTTATAAACATCTACCCCTAACGGGGTGCAGTAGGGATTGGAATTGTATCCCACCATAACTCTAGAGAGCCGAGAGCAATATCCACTAAATTTGATACATAGACGACTAATTATCGGACAACATGCACCATAGGAGTACGAAATCCCTGGCACCTCTAGAGAGATGGTGGGGAGAAGGTGTCGTAAAGAAATAATGGCAATATCTGATATTAGATTCAAAATCATACTTTTCGGTGCCGTTGGGATGGATAAGGACGTCCCGGATGGTTTGTAAGTTCACAATCAGTCCACATTCGAGATCATATCCCCTAGTAACCATAAGGTAGGGGTGGGAACGAGGGACAGGCAAATGCAATAAAAAACGACCGATATTGGTGTTGAATACATCAGTTTTTAAGACTGAGAATAGGAGAATCACAATCTCAATGCCGCAAGGTGTGAAATATAAAAATAAACGAGAATAACTGATATTATTGTTAACAATATAGTTTTCGGGGCCGCTGAAGATAGTAGTGACATTCCTGAACACGCCAAAGTTCACTACAAACCCGAATAAATCCCATCTCTCCTAGGGAAGAAGATGCCATGCAAAAGTTAGGGAACATGACATATACTAATGACAAGTCCACAGTTTTCGGCATCGATGAGTTGACAGTGAAATTCAGATATCATGCAACTTGAAATTCAGTCCTCAAGGAAGAAACACACCACAAGAAACCCTGGGGGAAGGGGTGGGGTGGAAGTGGGTTTATGTGTAAAAGTATTTTAAATTTAGTTATGAAATATAAAGAAATGAAATTTACTTCGGATCCATAGTTTTAGGGTTGATGAGATTTTTAAACTACCAATGCCGGTAAGTTCAAGTTCAGATCACATAGGGGCATGATATCCGTAAAAAGACAGACATTAGGGTTTCTCCGTTGTTTTTATGTATTTTGAGATGAATAATCATATTTCCAATATTATAACCATTCCGCCCTCATGAGATGCACGACATCTCTAGAGGAGGGGTTCGAAAGAGCGGGAGACGAAAAATTATCTAAAATGTCTGCTAAGACAAAAATTACGAAAATCCACCCGTAAGGAAGTGAAATGGGAAATGGGAATTTTTTCTAAACGCAATGCAATTTCTGTACATTGTTGAAAATATTTCCAAGTAGTCTACGTCATAAATTCTGCATTTCTTTGTCCAAACATGAAAATGTTATTGTTGAAAACCAGTAGTGTGAAAAATGGCGTCAAGTCCACAAACAATTCCTTTACCACGTAAAAAGTGTTGGAAATCCATGATAACTCCAGAGATTTTAGCATCGCTGAGGTGTTAGGGGCATGTTGATATCGTTTTCGTTTACTCTTTGGATCCATACAGCTGAAGGAAAAGATCATGAAGGAAAATAATCTACTTTCACCCTTAAAGTAAGGGTGGAGAGGGGATGAATAAAATTATAATTAACAAGGACTGATTTGCATTGGATCCATATTTGCCGGTACGCCTGAGACTTAACATAGTAATACCAATGCCGCTAAGTTCAAGTTCAGATCTCATTGGGGCACGATACCTCTAGAGCTGAAGATGGGAAGGACGATATGTAAAAATAGCGTGAAACGACTGAAATTAGGATCGAAACCATAATTCTCTGGGTTTTTGAGATGAATTATCATACTCCTACTGCCGCTATGTAACCGTTCAGATCATGTAAGGTGCACGTCACCGCTAGAGTTGGCAACCGCAAGAAATAAAAAATTATCGAAAATTGTCTATATTAATGTCAATGCCCTTGCTTTCAAGGTTGCTGAGATGAATAGATACATGATGTTATGTCACAGACAGACCATCATTGGGGTTGGAAGGCGAGGGTGTTAGCAGTTCTAGTCCCCATGGGTAGTGTGGGAGGGGAGAGTTATGTAAAAATATTCAATCGAAAAACATGGGTTTAATCCGTATATCAAGGAGACTATCAAATAAACGGTGATATGATGCCGTGAAATTAAAGCAAATACATGTAATGTCCCCGACCCCTGCCCTAACGCGTATCATAAAGAGAATTATGCAGGAATTTTGCACAGATTTTGTAGAATTTTGTACAAGCAAACTTGAATTTTGTACAAGTCGCAGTCATTAATTATTACAAACGAAAAGGAGGGGGAGCTGGGGAAACACAAATTTAAAAATTAAACAATGCTATCGTATTCTTGAAATTTTATACAATTTTGTACAGCAATTGAAAATGTTAACTTATTGTTTATAACAAATAATTATGAAAATGTCTCCATCCTCTCCCCCAACACGGATTTGAAAATTAAACAACGTTATCTGAATCTTGTAATTGTGTACAATTTTATACAACAATCGAAAATGATGAGGGAAATATGGTCAGCCACCCCCCACCCCGTACACGGTTTCAAAAATTGAACGGTTTTATTATATTGTGAAATTAGGTGTAGTAAATTCTGAAGCGCGATAGTTCCAACTGTAGAATAAAAATGGAAACTTGTTAAAACAGTTTAAAAGAATTGCAAAAAACCTAAGTTGTAGTACAGATCACAAGGACCAAGAGACCGACAAAAATATTTTTCATTCCTCTTACGTTCAGAATCGTTCATGACGCGGACCACCTTCAAAGGAGTCGATGTTCCACAAGCAATGTCTTTGTAAAATGTATAATTTAGATTTTGGGAGTAAAGACATAGTAAAATAAATGTATATTCAGATTTTAAAATGAAAAAATCATGGTGATAATTTCTTGAATAATGTACTACATTGTACAATATTTTATTGCAAATTCTTAATTACTTTAGAACTCTTATATCTTAATTTAGTTTTTTATCTCGAGGTCAATAAATAATCACAATGTGAAAATATCCGAATACCGTTTTAAAACACGAGTTTCGTAGAAGTTTAGCTGAAATTAAGATTTAACTACCTAAATTCACTATGTCTATAAAGCTGGAGAATCCACTTAAAGCGCCAAGCCCAGACCAATATAATAATTTGTTGCTATTCTATTGCTAATTTGTGGCCTAAGAGAAATTTTATCACTCTTGCTTTTTCCGAGAGACAGTGGACACTCCAGATTGAATTTATAAGTGAAATGATTTTGTGTATATACTTCAGGTCAAATAATTATTTGTTATTTATCCAGTTTTTTCGAATTTCAGTTTTATTTCCACATACCTTTTTTATCAATATTTCATAGTTTTGTATTTTGATAGTTACTCTCATTTTAGCATCCACGACACGCTAATCAAATTTTCTGGCGGGTTCTTTCCACAGGGGTTAACAAAATCTCACTTTCTCGTGCCTTGCGCAATTATGCCAAAAGTAATCAAGTGCTCCTTAGGATACGATCCCTTCTTTTCTTTCCTCACTCCCCTCGCCCCCCGTCAGTGGTTGTGGATAGTTTTATGAATTCTTGAGCTGTTACCTGCAGCTTGCTTATACTTGGAACCTTTCTATTGACTGATTCTAGAAGTCACCGCTTCCTTTACTCTCCGCGCTAAACTTACAAAATAATATTTCGATTTTTTTTTAATTATCCAATTTTTGAAACGTGGCAGAATATGGCCATTCTGCCTTAAATTTCTGTCCTACAATATACTTTTAATTCATGTTTGCTTTCTTATTCAGTTAAAATCAGTGTTTGAATGAAAGGTTGAGAAGCGAGGGAAATTGATGAAAATGTTATGACATGAAGTGTTCTTCGAATCTCTTGCGTAATCGATATCTAACCACCTCAGCTGTGGACTGTGTCACATTTTGTTATGTTATTCTATAAATTTAAAATGCTTCTTATTCAACGTGTTAATGTTTTCATTTTATATTTAAAAATTTCTTACAATTTTCTTCACGCAAATCTCACAATAGATTCCTGCAATATTTTCAAAATTTAAATTATTTTCACTTAACTTTATCACTCAAACGCAATTTACTTCATTTTATTTATGTATATTTAATGTTTCTTTATTGTTATCTCATTTTGTAGCACTGAAGATGGCCGCAACGCGATCGAAAAAGCTTTCTGAAATAAATAATGCAGAAAGAGACACAATGTTTTCCTCTATAACTGAAAATTCTTTCAAAACCTCACCATCACCTATTAATACAAAAGTTTATTTTATCCATTATCGGTGTGTTAAGGATACCAGTAATGTTTCCCGCTACCTAGATCTTTTCCACTTTCATTTTTGCCTCTTAAAAACAGAAAGAGCAAACAATGAGATCTTTTTCAAAACCATTAGAAAGTTTCAGGATTATATATTCAAACCACAAACGGAAAAAACTGTTCTTCTGTCAAAAAGTCTTTATTGGAAAGATGTGTATTCAGTATTCATATTCATAAACAAATATTTTCTGCAAGTATATAGTTATCATGTAAAATCAATTTAGAAACGTATTTTTGTCCTGTTTAACTATTCGCAAACTTTTTTGAGACAGTAACGTTGAAACGTTTAATCAGCATAAATAAATAACTTGAGACTTACTATATTTTGCTTATCTTATTACTTATCAAAAAGTTATAGAGGCCTCTGTAAAAAAATCTGCACCAATTCTACATTTTATTAGAACAGTATTATATTCTAAAATGTCGTAGGAAAAGAACTATAAGTAAAAATACTTTGAAAAATTAATATTTTAAGCATAACTTTTAAAGATGGTGAAAGAGTGACTTAAAAACTATTCCGATCACGTTTATTGACCCACAGAAACAGGCCATAACATTGTTGAACTCGAAACCACCTGGGTCGATTTCAACGTTTGTACTCCGCAAACCCCTTTTTTACTAATATGTACTATTGTTATCAAATCTTCAAAATCTTCCAAGAACAGTAAAAAAACAACTTCTCGAAGAAACACCTAACGACAGGAGTAAATCTTGATTCAACCAAGAGACCGGCGAATGGGATTCGCACGCACCCACGCATTGCTGGAGGTCGTGAATCCAACTCATTAATCAATACTCTCTTCTCTTCCCGGCCGGGACGGAAATACAGCTCCGCAGGTGTTGCCGGGTTGGCCAGATCTCGTGAACTACGGCTCTTTAACTCAGATTGAAATCAAATTTTGTAGAGGAGTAATATTTATGTACATTAAGAAATGTACTATCATAATATTGCAATATTTTAACACGTATGGAATTGACAGTTATGTAAGTATTAAACCAAGCGCAACAAAATGGTTTTACACAAACGTTTTAAATTGTTCTGAATGATCTTTTAAATGCTAGGATGTGGATGGAAACGGAAAGTATCGAAATGACCTATTAAAATCCAGGTTAGTTTCTATCTGCATGGAAACAATGGATATAAAGAAAGGAAACGAAACTGCCACGCGCTTTCCCGGAGAAAGGTGGACCCAAAATGTCTCAACCAACAGATATCATTGGTATTCCAATTGCCTGAGTGTTAGTGTGTGTGGTATACGCGCATGAAGATATTCCTACTCCTTTGAATATTTAAACAGAAATTTACGAATCAAAATGCCTTCCTGGTTTTGCACGTGGTTGCACTAGTCTGTATCCAAAGGACATAAAAAGAAATGAGTTGTTAGGACAGAAGAATCCAAGATTATTTTCGGTGACTAAGGTTGGCTATGTTTATTCAATTCAAACCTTTGTAAAAAAACACGAAAATGTATAATAAACTTTTTTCCATGATAATTTCTGAAAAAGTTACTCTATTAAGAATGATATCTAGCTGTAGAGACGTGATTCATCGTGTGTATAGTTTCCAAGTAGTATATTGTAAAGCATTTTTACAATCTCCAGATTTTTTCATAAAACAGTCGTTTTTCGTTTTTAACAGCTATTAATATAGTGGCATAACATTGTCGTGAGCTACCATAATTGAAATCGTTATGTAAATGTGTAAATTAGTTCACAACTTTTGATAGGATAGTGAAGTCAGATTTGTCAGTTTTCTAGTGATGTTTATGTCAAAGGTGTTGTCTGCATTACATAATGTTCTTAGTTGTTTGTTAAGTGAACTGTTTTATTCTGAGGTTCGTTCACAACCTTCATTTTTAGCTGGAGTAACCAACGAACTCATATTCTCTTTTCTGGTTAGTGGAGGATTCTAAAAATTAAATTCAATATTTACCTCAATGTTGTTACTTTATTTGTTAATCAATTTTGCTGCTCCATGATTCATTTTCATTCTGTGCAATTCGTTAAAGATACTCGTTTTTCTTTATCAGATATTGTTCACAGACGTTTCCTTTAAAACACAATTTTTCATGTAACTTCAACTTCTCAGGTGAAATTAGGTCAACAATAAACAATTCTACCTTCAAATTAGAGAAATTTTTAACCGAAAAAGAGACAAATTGCACACTCTAAATCTAAATTTTTCAATATTCCTGTCATTAAATATAAAACAACTAAAAGTTTTTCCTAAACGGGAAACGATAAACTTAATCTATAAATCTTATCTTGATAAATATGTATAGCTCAAGATAATTATAGCTTACTCACAAATTCTACGGAGATACCTGATAATATAGAAGTATCATTGGTGTGATGTCCATTTCCCAAGTCCCCTCTATCGCGAATCAAAGAAAGGAATTATACAGGAATTTTGTACAGATTTTGTGCAATTTTATACAAGGAAATTTGAATTTTGTGCAAGTCGCGGACATTAGTTATTGACAATCGAAAAGGGGTAAGCTGAGGAAATAATTCGCCAGCCCCCACTCCAACACGAATTCAAAAATTGAACACTGCTATGGTATTCTTTAAATTTTGTACTACAATCGAAAATGTTAACCTATTTACTACATTGAAATAAGCAAAAATAGGAGAAATAATTCGTAAAATTTTGAAACTGGGCAATTAAGTGAAGAATGTAGTATTGTTTATGACTATTAACTCTCCCTCAAATTTTTCGGAGCCACGCAACCCTAAAAGCCACCCCTAATGTGCACGTTCGCAGTTTTTACTGTTTTGAAGCAAAACAGTGTGGTTTTTGAAAATGTTATTTATATAACAAATTGTCCCTCATTAAACTTCCTACTAAACAGGTGATAACCATTTTTGAGTTACGTCCAGTGGTTTGCGAGTTATAAGCACTTCAATCGGTGGGTAGTTTTCAAAATCACAATTTCTTCGTTATTTTTTGCATAAAGAAATGATGCTTTTGGCATATTAGGACCTCCAAAGACCTATGTATCAACATTTTGTGATATAAACAATGAAACAGCTGCTTCAACATTATTTTCGATTGAAAAACTCGGGTTTTAGTGCGATTAGAAGGTGACCGCGCATCCCATACGTATTTCGTCAAATATTTCTTAGTTAGCGTTGCATCTGCGCGAGGAGTCCACGAGCTGTTGTCATTTCCCGGAGCTTCAAAAATGTGCGTTTATTTCCTTTAACTCGTACACTTTATTTTTCTTTCGATAAAAAATTATACAATCGGCCCTATTCCATTTTTTAACAATACTCCGAAAAACAGCTTTCAGTTCACCGTGCGCCGCTTTGTTGTGATATGTCCATGTACCTGAGAAAGATTTGAAATACTTCCTTATGATATTTCATTTTTTAGACAGATTAACACTTTTTTCTATACGTGGTGTGGTTACGAACAATAAACCGTTCCGGGGGTAGAATTCTAAATCACAATTTATCCATCAGTTTTTGGTAAAGAAAGATGTCACTGTATTAGCAAAAGGAGGAATCATTTACCTTCGATATCACTTTTACAAGTGTAAAACTATGGCTGTATAGAACTTTTGATACTTTATAACTAAACAGGCCCGACCTGCGTAACCTTACAGGGAGGTGCACCAACATCTAGAGGGCGCCACCCAAGGGTGGCATCGTACCAGAACTCTGGAATTCTTAATTTCGAGGACGGGGGGTGTAGGAAAATCTACACCCTTCACCCAATTGCCACATTTCTTCTATCAATTGTTCAACTACCGGTTTGTAGTGATTAACTTCAATACTTGCGAAAATACGTTTATTAAGTACGGGTAGGCTTAAGGAAGACTACGTGTAACTTTTGAAACACAAAAGGAATTCAGCCATAACTATGGTTACGAGAAGCAATTTCCCCACAAATCCGATCATTTTTGTTGCAAGTCCAAGAATTATTTCTTTAAACTTTAAGGTTCGAACTTAGAATATTTTCCAGTGCTTCTTTTTTACCTTTTTCCACTCTTTCTCTACATTACATTATCTGTGTAAAATAAACAATCTTCTTTTTTTAATCGAACGGCTCCAAAGAACGCAGCGCGAGTTCAGTTTCGCCTTTTGATTTGACAGTCATTTCTTTCAGGTAACTGAATATATTTCTTTCTCTAGTGTAATAGCATAGGCTAAACATTATGCAACTCGATGCTTTTTACCGTTTCAAAGTGCACATTTTCCCGTTTCCTCGACGTTTACTTGATGCAATGTCATAAGGTCCTTTGGATTTCGTACGCGTCATTTTCTAACAGTGGTCTCGCACAAGGAATACATTTTCCATCCGTTGTTCTAAACCTACATAAAATTATATTTGTGATTGTTTTATTAAATGAGGCATTACATCTTGCATACACAAACGCAAATTATCATATATTTGTGGAACGTTCTTGTCCAGAGAATAATACAATGCGCACTGGACTTGCATTAATCCATTAAAAGCAAATGGTAGAGTAAAGTTGAAAAAATATTTCTTATTCATAAAAGAATTAAAAATTTGAGTTTTCTACACTAATATGATATAAATAATATTTCATGAATAGTGTAAAAGTTCAATTTCCTTTTGTTGTAGATGCTTGAAAATTTTGCTGTAGCACCGTTCATCGTTAACAATATACATATTACATACTTTAGTTAATGGGATGCTTCGATACATTTTGCATGAGATTACTTTTTAATGTTTCGAATTACTACATCTCGTATTGTACCTTTTCCGTTTTCATAACCCGAAATCTATTATTTTTAAAAGATGTACGCCTCTGACATTCATCGATCAATACACGGAAAAGTATTTTATACATAGTAGAAACAAATTGCTATGAAATTTTTCAAAGCCGATTGCATAAAACAGAATTGTTGCGATTGCTAGAGGAGAAAGTAGAATACTCTACACAATATTATACGACTGCTATGAAGAATTCCATTTGAAAAATCACAAGGAGACTTCACAGATCTCTGTCCGTATAAATCAGGCTTTTCTTCGTATCTCAGTACATAAAAATCTGCCTCATGGAAAAAAATAACTCGCAGCACCAATAATGCTTAAACGCTAAATCAAAATATGTGTGATTTAATTTGCACATTTATTGCACACAATGAATCAGTACTTTGAAGAAACTAATAAGCTCGATAAATTTCTTAAAATTGTTATTCCAGCAAATATAAATATCGCTTCGAGAAGTCACGAATAGAACGACTTTTTTTCTTCTTTCAACCAATAGTACATAAGAAATAAATAGCCAGGTAATTATTAAAATACGTAAGCAATCATATTAAAATACTCGAAAATGTATTCAAAAACCTCATGATAAAATCGGTAAAATAATTTGGTATTCCGTTTTTGCAACGTTGGCAGAAAACGGGTTACAACAGTTTTTTTTTTTAATTTGTGTCGAATAGAACGTTTTATGCACCAGTGAAAATAAACTTACATTATGAAGCGCCGAATCACGATAAAGAGCGCGCAGAATTCCAAGCAACGCTAACAAAGCGCACGCAAGGAACATTTGTCGGAATATGTGCGGGATTCCCGGTCACCTTCTATTCGCACTGTAACGCGAGTTTTTCGATCCAAATCTTGTTCAAGCAGCTGTTTCGTTGTATGTGTCACTAAATGCTGATACATAAGTCCTTCGAGGACGTAATATGCCAAAAGCATCATTTTTTTATCCAAAAAATGGCGAAGAAATTGTTATTCTGGAAACTACCCCCTGATTGGAAAGATTATTTCTCGCAAACGAATGGACGTAACTCAAAAATGGTTATTACTTGTTTAGTAGGAAATTTAATGAGGGACAATTTGTTATATAAATAACATTTTCAAAAACCTGACCGTTTTGCGTAAAAATCGCGTACGTGCACATTAGGGATGGCTTTTAGGGTTGTGTGGCTCCGAAAAATTTGGGGGCGAGTTAATAGCCGTAAAGAATACTACATTCTTCACCTAATTGCCAAGTTTCAAAACTTTACGAATTATTTCCCCTAAGGGCCTGTTTTTCGTCTAAATTCAGTGTACTAATAGTTAATAAAAATATTGAGGAAAATCTCACCAGTCCCCTCTCCGCATGCACGGTTTCAAAAATTGAACAGTGTTATTGTATAGTAATATAAGCTGTAGTAAACTCTGAAGAGCTCAAATTGCATAATATGAATGCAATCTTCTATCAGGCTCCAATCGATACATTGAAATACTGTTTCGGTTTTCTTGTGGGGTTTTAGGGTTCGTCAGCGGCTAGGGCATTAGAGCCCTTGCAGGAATTACTGTTTGGTGAATCATTTATTTTCTATATATTACAGACACGAACGTTTTCCGTGCGGCCTGTTTAAACTATTAATGAGGAAATTGCATTACCAGAAATCGATTTAACAATACAAGTCTCGAACGTTATATTTCATGTATGATAGAAAAATAATAATAATGTGATGTAATTGTAAAGTTATCTGACATAAAAATACAGGTGAAAAATGGGTTTAGCCAGTGGGAGATCTTCTATAAGGATAAAATTCGAACCTATCTAGTATTTATGGAATGAGTACAGAACATGGGTACTCCGAAATTGCTAAAAAGGAATTTTTTATTGAAGCGGTAACATATGTCTAAATCAAGTTAAAGTAAAGAATTGTCGAATCGCATTTTGAGAGTGCGAGGTCTATGGAATGGAAATTTCTAACAACTATTCTCGGCATAACATTTGTTAATTTTGTTGAGTAACTGTAAAACTAATTTAAGTAAATATTATACATGATCGTTGTAAACAATTGGGAATACGATAAATTTATAGTGGATTGCAGCTCTTTTTTTAGGAGACATGTATTTAAGACTAATGACTCAGGTCACCCTCATGGAGTTAAATATAAATAGAGGCAACCGTCTCAAGCGCAGATTGTCCTTGATAACATGAGACAAAAGATACTGAGAGACTTCACCCTCTCACTCGCACACCTGCTTGGAGGGGGTAAGGTGTTGCTGTTCAACTACTTGTGAGCAGCAGTCAGCAGTCGGTGAGGGGAATCGATTTTCCCCACATAAAACGATGTGCGAGAGAGAGAGAGAGAAATCTCTCATCGTATTCTCCTCCAGGCCACCGGCGCGTAAGGTTGTTCGGTCTATCAATAAATAAGTCTATGGTCGCCCTGCTGATGTTGAATGACACCACATCCGGTGACATTTGAAATTTCCGGAGCCAGCTATCGATTGACTTGCTTCTGACCTCTCGTGATTACCCGCGGACCATATCAAATAAAGGTTTTGTAGTTGTCCAGATTTTTTAACACTAAGATTTCTTACCTAAAAGTTATTAAGAGACTTAAAAATATCTTTACTGGATAATAACATTTAAACGAATAAAGGTTTTCGTTTCAGAAGTATGTCATCAAAATGTTGTAAAATATATGAAAAAATACAGATATCTTACTTTTATCATACGAGCAATAATTGTAAATTTAAATTGGTTATCTTGTAAACTTATGGTGGGATTTTTCCGAGGTGATATACAGGGGTTTTTAATATTAGGAATAGAATGGCATAAGTGCCAATCTTGTAAAATTTAGTTTTACAAAATTATTATACGAACATTAAATGTTAGTTCAAATCGGTTTCCGTCTGTGAACGTAACATGGTTCCTTCCCTTCTGTCTGAGATACATCCGCTAAGTAAAAAAATAGGAAACAGAGCCACCGGATTGGAAGACTGTAAGGAATTAGAAACAATATTGGCGCTCACCTACAGGTCATGACAATTGACTCTTCTGTGGAATGTTTTACACTGAAGCAATGCACAACACTCGCTCGTTACCGATGACTGTGAAACAATAAATGACAGATTTCCCAGTAGGGCGGGTGCTGCTCCGTGATACCTGGGTAGTCATCGGTATTACAAGAAATAATAATTCATCGGTAAAATGAGAATCCTTTTATTAAAAAATTACCTGTAAATATTCTTATATTGACTGATTGCGAGCGTTGCTCTATCACCCAGAAAAATAATGCAAAAGGCTAGAGAAAATATCAAAAGTTTTAAAAATATATTTGAACATAAATTTTATTAAATAAACAAATTAATTTACTATATCGAATTTATTATGAAAAATTTCTATAATTTCATTTATTAAAAATTTACTTTTAATTATTTTTATAATGAATCAATCCGAGCGTAGCTCGATCACCTAATATCATTATATAATACTTTAAAAAATAGTTTAAATTTATGTTTTTTATTAATAAACCTATATTTACAACTTCCTTTTTATTCCTCAATGTTCCATTATGTTGGTCTTAGGAACATGCAACCCATGCAGGTACTTGGAATGGCAAAATTCTGGGGAAGGTGTCCAGGACAAATTTCGTACTCTTCGACCATCAATATCGTAGTAATGCTATACGTATGGTTAATTCAATATTACTTCTCACGTTCAAGGTTAGAATAATTTGCTGACCTAAGCCAATCTATTAAATCAAATCAGGGCTACAATTTTCTAGAGTATAATTTGATTTTTATCTGCCAACGGAAAATTTTAAGAATTTTATGTTTGAACAATTTATGAGATTGAATCATCCGTTTTTTTTTCTAATTTTAATTATTTCCATGCGTTTAAACGTAGGTTTATTAAATTATTTACGTGTTGATGAAAAAATATTAAACAATTTATAAGAATGAGAATTTCATGAATAGTAAGATATTAATACTACCACATTATTATTTGTCACATAGTAAGGAAATGAAATATATTATAATCGTAAAAATATTCGACTGAAGAAAATATTTGTTTTGCGATAACGGTTTCAAAAACACGTTTTTAACAATCTCTTCTGACAACCTGTGTGCAGTAATTATGAAAAAACTGATTAGACAAATTGATTTAGTATTCATGATAAGATTGGTTTCTTTTTTGTCCTCTGTTTCATAAGTACTAAAAGTTTTTTAACTCTATTTATGTGAAGGAAAATTTTTAGAATTTTATAGGATGATCGGCATTTAAATAAAACAGTCGTTGACAAATAAAGAAATATTATTGCAAATATGTGATGGAATGTCTGCAATATAGATATTAAAAAATGTTGGGGACAGAGGGAAGCTTTGTGGAACATGTACTTTGATGGGATATGAGTTCGAATAGAAATCATTGACTGTAACCATTAGCCTTGTCTGATAGGAAACTTTTAACTTTGATTTGAGTTTTGTACCTCAACTTGAGTCTTTGACTTGAGATTCTTTCAGAAATTCCGTCAGTGTGTGATGTCCTTTTGAAAGGCTGAGAGAATGTGTTTGATTACTCTAAGTAGTTGATGCGGAGGATCATGTTTATCTATGAAACCCAATTGGTGTGGAGGAATTATTTTTTCTTTAGCTATGAATACTTTTAAAAGTTCAAGAATAACTGTCTCAAATATTTTTTATATTCTAAGCATCAATCTTATAGGTCGATAACTTGACGATGAGTGGTATTTTTATTGTTTCTAAATCGGTACTACTGCTGCAAGCTCTCGCGACACGGGAAAATGCCCAGAATATAGTATTAATTTATAGTTTTTTGTTTTTTTTAATCTATAGTTTTCCTAGGTAATTTTTGTTTACATTGTCGGAGTGATTCTATTATAACCCGATATGTTTTTGTTCATTGTTATGCTAATCCAATACGTTTCGGAAGTAAAAATATATTTCATTGAACTTATTATTTGGAACGTTATTTTGTCGCAGAACAAGAAGTTCCTTTTAATGAATGTTGAGGACCGTTTAGATTCTTATCGACCAATGTTGAGGCGATGTACTTTGCCAGTAACTGAGATTAGTGTAATTGCTGGTAACATTTTAGTGTTATTTTATTTTACTCGTGGTATATTTGATTTTTTGCGGGGTATTTTTTTTTCACTTTTTTCACATTGGAAGGAAAGATTTGCAATATTCTATTTGTATAAATTCAAATGATAAGAGAGGAGGCAGTTCTGAACGTCTGTGAGAGTTGATTAAATTCAGACTTATGGTAAGGAAGACGCAAAAAAATTCCGTAACCTCCATGCTTTCTTCTTTTTCTCTAGAAGAATAGTAGACTGAAAAGGTGGTAAACCAACTTTCAGGAACTACAATTATTTCTATGCTATCATTTAAAGCTATTTTAACCCTACTTTATTGCTGCAAATAAAATTTGTGGTTTTTTTAAATGATGTTTGCTAGCTTAAACCTAAAGCTGGAAAACATCACACAAGTGAATCAACATTGGTCCTGGACCTTCTAGTAATTTATTGTTCCATTGAAAATTTTGTTGCTTACTAATTTTCTACAGTAAACAGTATTATTACTCCGTTCGACAATGGAAATTTAAAAAAATATATCAAGTATTATTCGTCCTGTAAAACCTAACTACTAGTCTTAAACTGCGACAAATTGCTGATTAGTGTTGACGGATACACTTAAAAATCTGTAAAAGTGAATTAAAAATTTAACCCATTTTTATTTGTCCGTAAAATTACAATAAAGCGTGAGGTACAGCACGTGTATTTCTGAACATGATTTTCCCCAGAACTGAAATAGATAAACTTACAGTTTATTCGCGTTGACGGAAGTCAAGTTGCCAACTATTTACGAAACTTGGAAATATTCACCAAAGAAGTTCTTATTATTTAATAACTCATTCTACTAATTTTTTATATTGAATAAGGCAATTATTTGTGATTTTAAAACTTTATAATTAATTTTCCACAGTTTTTGGTGAATAATTCTTGTAAATGCCCCGTCAGTTATGAAAATGTTAACGTCATTGCGGTTTTATTTGCATTTGCTATGTCTTAGTGGGTTATTTTTGCTGTGTTAAATCGGCACACTGCAAGAATATAAAAAAAACATAAACCCGCGAAAGTTTTTCCATGTACGTCCGTGGTAATTTAAAGTTAAATTATTCAAAATTTTTCCGTAGGGGTATGAAAATTCATCGCCATTGCATAGAAAATGGTTGAAACTATCATTTTAAACATTTTTGGGGTGTACCTAAGCCTAGTCGCTCTGACGGGTACAATACCTTAAAACCAGCGAACATCACAAAAAAAAAAAAAATTGTGGGTAATAGAATAAACTTTCTAGTATTTAAGGTTCCAATATTTTTTTTGTTGCTTACTAATTTTTCGCAGTACACCATATTTTTACACCGCTCTGCGACAGATATTTTAAAAAATAAGTGTAATAATTTTCGTTCTATAAAACGGAACTATTAGTATCTAACTGCAACAAATAGCAGTATACTGTTGAGAAAAGTAAGAAGATATCTGTATTATTTATTTACAATTTAACGCATTTCATTCGTAAATAAAATTACAATAAAGTCTAAGGCGCAGAATGGTATGTTTCTGAACATGATTTCCCTCAGTACGGAAATCTATAAACCTAAAATGTAGCAAACATATGGAAAATTTTGTTGCTTATAATTTTTTCGCAGTACTTAACGGTATTTTGTATGGTATTGCATCAGAACATTCCTGAGAATAAGGGGTTTCATTATCGTTTATCTAAGAGAATATAACTACAGGTCTCGTTAGAGAAAGGAAGAAGGCTATTGTTTTTTAAGTTAGATATATAAATTTGTATAATCATATTAACATATTAATCCATACTTTGATCTTCATTGAAGGTCATTTGCGAAAAGAGTAGAATTGCCTCTCACTCCGAGAACCGTGTTTGGACATATACATTCCACTGCTTATATAAAGCAAATAAACATGTGTTCTAAACTCACTAAACTGTTTAGCCCATGCAGGATTATCGCATTAAAAAATTATATGAGTTTTCATATTAGTTTGAATAACTTATTTGAGGGCTCTAATTCTTAAATATCTATAAAACCGAAATAACGAAGAAATCAGAATTTCTGTTCTTCATTGTAGAGAGTAATTTGAAACAGCTTAATTTTTGGAAAATCCAGAAATAGTGAGAAACGATATATCTTGCCTTGGGAAACTTCTATAATATACTAATTTTTCCTCTCTCTGCTTTTCAGTGGAGTGTATTCAATCAAGGTTTATTGGTTGGGGGGAGCATAAGTGGCTTGACCAGATCGGTATAAAAGAAAGAACAAATATTAATTATCCTGGTACGGTTACGAAGTTAGTGAGGAAACCAAGAAATGTAAGTCTGTTATTAACTGACAGCCATTAAAGGATTAGAAATGCTTTCAGAGATGTCCAGAAAAAACATGAAAATGTGTCTATATTATTTTTTTGCTGAAAAATTTGACGTTGCTGAATAACATCCAGTCGTGTCAAGTATATTAAAATATAACAATTTATGCATTTTCATTTATTTAAGTGAAAATAGAAAGCTTTTAACCGCGGATTTAAAGAGGTTCAATTTATTTAGATTTTTTGGAAGGGAATAATACAAAAAATTTTCCTGAATGATAAGGGCCTCTTTGGCAAAGAGTTGTTGACATGCCATGACGATCAATATTAGCCTTATTACGAGTGTTGTGTTCGTCAACTAGACTATTTCTTCTAAAGCAGGGGTGGGGTTTTTAATAGTTCTGTCTTAACAAACACGACTACTTCATAAATGTATATGCAAGGGAGAGGGAGAATATTTAATTCTCTAAATAAAGGTTTACATGAATTTCGGGGGTGAGATTTACATATAATCCGAATTATTCTCTTTTGAATTCTAAAAGTTTGAATGCTCCGAGTGGTTTGACCCCAGAAGATAATACCGTACCGTAAATAAGAATATACATTTGCATAATACACGAAGCGAGAAACGTGTTGACTAATAATGTTGGCTAAAATTCGGAATGCATAGCATATTTTGCTTAGTTTGGAATTCAAATTATCGAATAATCAATTCCATTTGAGGTTGTCCTGAATATGAAGCCCTAAAAGTTTTGTTGTCTTGACTGATTTTATTTCGGTTCCGTTGAGCGAAATGGTTGTGGGAGGAAGAGATTTCGTTACACTATTGCGAAATGACATGAATACTGTTTTATCAGCAATAACGATGAGACGATTTGAATGAAACCAAGACGACAGGTTAGACAGAGCTTTTTGCGCGTTGACATGTTTACAAATTTGATTTGGGTATTCTTATCATTCACTTTTAAATGTTGAAAATCGTGAAGAGTAGATTAATAAGAGAGAAAAGGGTTATATAATGCACACCTTTACAAATGCGAAACCTTAATGTCATTGTCATGTATATAGATTATACCTTCTAATGCTAAAATTCATTTTAGATTAAAATAAATACAAATTGCTCTACAAGTGTAACTTACCGCATAATTTCCATTATCTCCCGGACTTCAAGTACACCTCCATCCCATGAGAATCTCAACACATCACTGGAGAGGATCATTGACATTATTTTCTGTGTGCTCAAATACTTGTGCTTACCTGCTGTTATGTAGTAGTGCATTGAGTCTGTTTTAATGAATTTTTGGAAAACTGAATCAAGAAGTGAATTAATGCTATTAAATTATATTTTCTCAACACCCACTTCAAATATTTTCTTACTCTACTCCATTAAATAAAATGTTCTACATAAAATTTATTTATTAAAAAAATGTGTGCTATAATATCATGCTTTGTTTTAAATTAATTTAAAATTTCAGATTTTGAAGTTTAATTTTTGTGAAAAAAATTCAATCACTGGTTCTTGAGAAGAAAGAATTTACAATTAATTTGGGTTACCAAAAAAATTATTTCATTATCTTCAAAAAGATTGAATGTAATGAAATGTATTCCACGAAGCTTTCAGATATGCCTAGATTCCATATTCCTTAAAAGTATGACAGGTATTGCGAAAATTAAGAACAAGGTATTTTGTTTTATTGAATATAGTACAGAATATAATATTAATACTTATTTAGTTTCTCGTTTTATTGTCGCTTATATCAAATATTTGTAACATAACAATAGTCGTCTTACGCACCAGAATGATCTGCGTAAGTTGAATTGAGAAGGAAATCATTCCTAATTCCCAGGAGTGAATGTTGGAAACTCCATTATCTTTCGTTATGAGTGTTTTATCTAACGTTTTTGTAACAGGTTCGGACGTGAAAAGATTTATGTTAAGAAAAAATGAAGTCATAATTTTAAAATGATTCTTTTCAACAATAATTTCATTCCATAAAATAATATATTTTTATGTATCAGGTAAACCTTTCCAATGAGTAATAAAATACACCAACATAGGAATTTTCATATTCTAAAAAAGGTCTTACATGCTAACAGTAAATCTTTTAGGAATCCCTCATGGAAAATAAGCAATTTTTATGGGTTCCCCGTAAACAAACCCATTCCTCGCAAAAAATTAAATATGACACTCTTTATGGTGAAAGGATAAAGAAGGAAAGGAAAGGAAAGAAAGCGAACCGAGGAACAAGTGATGATGCGCTGTGATTTTCATTTTTAAGTTTTGAAGAGAAGGAGACAAAACTAATAATATGAAGTGGAAGTGAATCAATTGCAAGTGATTTTATTAGAGGGAAACACAGCACACAATTCCTTCTTCAAAACATCGCAGCGTTATCACTCGTGTCTCATAGTTCGCTTGGGCGTGAAGCATTTCATAAAAGCAATGATATAGGTACAATATTTATTCACGTATAAAGAAAGTTTAAGAATATACATAAATCTCTGAACATGCATATAAAATTATGTCTTTATAGAGACATTCACCACGACGCAATTGTCCCGTAAATTACAAAACAACATTGACATAGATGGAGTTTTCCCAATGAGAAATCTTTTATCCATCACTCTCTGAAGATAAAATATACAGAATATATCTCACTTTTACCTTGCAGAGTTTCTAAAAGATCACAGTGAAATATTTACGCCAATGAACATTTTATAAATTTACAATACATATATACAAAATTTTAATAATTATACAAATATATACTGCAAAATAACTATATGTAAGTAATTATATAAATAATTATATAAATAATTAAATATATAATTATATACTTGTAACCTTCATGTTAATAGTCATGTGGGAAATTGTATTTCATTTTTACTTGACTTTAAAACAAAATTACTATCTTATTTCAATAAGAAGCTTGAGAAAATGAAATAAAATTTGCCACAAGGTTCTGTGCATAAAAATACAAGTATTTTATGAATTACAAATAACAGAGGCAGCTAAAGTGCCATATAAATTTCTGAGTAGGTATTTACTCCTGCTCATTGTATGGTATGGCTATTGGAAAGCACATAACGACATGTATAGGATTCAAAAATATTTCGGGTAATACACATAATCATACACTTTTACACATTTTTATACATAATGAAAATATCACATTTCAAGTCCCATATAACATGCATAAAATTAAGTTTTATTTTATCATGTGATTTTCCTTTGTCTTCTACGCGAAAAAACTCGTGAGGATCATGAGCATCAGGGATTCATTCAGGTACTCATAGTTACATATATGAATTTCACTTAAAGAGATCCAGCACCACCTTTAATACTACACTTAAATATTACAAATATAAGAAAATTTTGTGAAGCATCTGATGTTCTTCAGAAAATTTCCTTTCATATTATCATAACATTAAGGTCAAACGAATAACTTTTATCTAGAATTAAAAAGCTCACCAAAAATTTCTACCCTAATAAAATGTTAAAGAACCACAACAATAAATGTGCGTAAGAATGTGCATCATTTATGATGCGACTACAATATTGCGTTCCGTGTTTTACAATATCTCACGCACCTTCACCAGCACTCCGAAGTTAGCAACGTGGAAGACAACTTTCTAAATGAAGGAAGTCTTGATCAGGTCGGGAACTGTCTCCAACGAAAACTCGATATTCTCCCAGCACAGGGTGTCCTTATCTCCAAGTTCTTACACATCCTGCAATTTCCAGAACGTCTCAGGAGGCTAAAGGGTGCTACGAAACAACAACGTGCACATGCATTTGATAGTTATTCTCGGTGGTACACGAGATCCGAGACAGCTAATTGATGTGTCATGACAAAGCAGGCATTTCGGGGACCCGATGCCTTGAACCACTCATACGTTGACGTGTCCGCATTTAAGTGGATCACTTCTAAGGCTTCAAGTTAGGACCAAAGCACCAACCCGTTGATACATTTGCAACTATTTCACATTTAGTAATATTTAAAGGTGGTCAGCAATTTCAAGACTGAAATGCCTTATGGGTCCATGTTGCGAGCTGGCACCCCGGAATAGCATTCCGAGAGTGGAAGATGTCTTGAGCTTACGTGCTTCAAAGGTTGGCACCAACGACGAAGGTATGGAAGGGTAGAATTAAAAGGCAGATGCCATCCAGTTGCTGCCTATTTCTAATATGCATCAACTCCATTGAAGGTTTGCAGACACAAGATGAGATGAACAGTTTGAAGCCAGAAATCCGACGCAGGTCTTAAAATGTCTCATTGGTCCGTGTCGCTAGGTAGCGCTCTAATGCAGCATACTAGGCATCGCAGAGGACGTAAGCATGGCATGTTTAAAGGTCCAGGGATAGTGAATGCTGTTATGAAACTACACTTATCTTGTAATAGCGTCCTGTTTTCACATCAAAAGTCGAACTTTTCACAACAGGCTCCGAAGGTGCTCATGGGGTTCAGTTTCCACACAGTGTCTACAGTGCGGGGCGCTCCGTTGAGGATCGCTCTAGGAGTACGTTGGAGACTCACGGCTTTTAATAAAGAGATGTTAAGTTCATCCTTAGCATGTATCATGCAGAATGTCAAATCATACCCTAGAGGATGCCGTTATGGATGACAGTCTTGGTGAACTTAAATGACCATGGCACCAATGATGAAATCACAAACACGAGGCGTTATTTAAGATATTGAATAAAGCCAAAGTTGATGTTCGAGGCAGTTGCATTTGGTATCACAGGGATGGATATCTCCATCTCACCACTGAACGAACTGATAAAAAGTTTGCACAATTGACAGATTCATTAAGAACTCTCTTGCACATAATTTTCACTCGAAAAGGTGTGCCACCGTGGGCCTCTAGAACACTTCATTTTTACTGTGTTCATTTACTTGTGAAAACACTGCCATATTCTCAGTACACAGTATTCTAACTTTTCATTGCCAACTAACACAAATTAATCTGAATATAGTTTACTATATTATTCAGCTAAACCACTAAACACATCTGAAAATATTACCTCTTATTATTCCGTTATTTAAAACAAAATAACACAATTTCAACCGTGGTATTATTTTGAAAATTTGATCAAATTAATTTAAATTATAAAAGACTGTGTAGCTTAAACGATACAAAACTCACATGAGATATTTCCCTGCACCGAACACACTTCAGAACTTTATATGAGTACAAAATTCATTTTTAGATAAAGTTCCTCTCTAGTTACAACATTATTAAAAACTTACTAATACACCTACAACAGTAATAAAATTGAAGGAGACAATTTCTGAATGAAACATTTCTTATCCACTAAGAAGATACTTCATCGTGCCTAGTGAAAACAATCACACTAAAACTAGCTTTTTGCATACTATAAACTTTTAATTACCAACAGTTACACAAAAATTACTATTTAAATTTTACGTCATACATTAGGAAGGCGTTTTCAAGTACAGGAGTTTGCATTAGACACGACTACTTCCCCTTTAGTGACAGAGAGATGGTAAATTGTATCTTACTTGTTACAGATGATGAAAGACGCATATAACATAAGGATAATGAACCTCAAGAAAAAATACACCTAAGTTTGGAAATTAAATCTATTGCATCTTTTCTCCTTTCCAAACAAAATTTGATTTCTTTTTTACATAAAATTAATTTGGAAATATGATTTAAAAATAATTATTAGAGATATACATTTAAAAATCAAATTAACACTACATTCACATTCATCTATTCCTTATTATCAATACAGCTGCAATAATTTAAATTGACAAAATTGCTAGTCATTTTGACTCTTTTGCAAGCTTAGTGAATTTTTCATGGGAATCACTCATTCCATGGAACTACGTATTCGTATTTCTGAAAAGTTCGCAATGTCTAACTTTTTCAGAGCAGAAAGAAATACTAGAAACAGCTCACATTGATATTTCACGCGCACACTTAACTAGTCCCTAGCTCTTATAAAGTTTCCTGATCTTTCTATGATCTCGCCCCATGGCTTGATGTATCACCATCCAATTTGTCTCAGAGAACTTGAAAGTCTGACGACATACCGAAGCTGGAAGTCGCAGTGCTACCTCGCCACTGCAGCGACAACTATAAGTGCCACTGCTCCACAGCATATGGCAAATCATTCAAGTTCATCTTGCTCGTACTGGGTATTTTAGGATGAGAATATTCGTACGGAGGTAGTTTTGTTTTTTTAATGTTTGATATTGACGAGAATAAGTAGAAGCGAATAATATAAAAATTACCAGTTCGAAAATTGCCATAAACTCGAGAGTGGCTCAGGAGCATTGTGTGCTTCGCTGAGGAGTCGAATTTGGGTAGTTTTCTTTTTTTAGGAAGGCAAATTCAAAGAACTGGTTCTCACCACTAGCTCAGGGATGACAAATTCCCTTCGATGTTAGTGCCTGTTTACATCATTTCTACTTGTTTCTTTGAACTAAGAACTTTGAGACCATGACTTTAAGTGGGAAAGGTACTATCTTCAGAACAGAAAACTCTGTAAGAGCTATCGACATTACCATGGACACTACAGTCAAGCGTGCGCTGTATGCATGATATTCTACATAGGTCCATATATGAGTTGCTTATTACAATTACATGCAGGGGACTAGAAGCAAGTTATAACATTTCAAGATCATAGTTTTATACTTTTTATATACTAACTAATGAACAGTTCAAAGTATTCATAAATGTATGCAAGTTTCCATAACATCTATTGAGAGTTTTTAGGGTTTTACATTAAACATGAATATTTCCCTAAAGGTTATACAAATAAATCTTATAATGTAACGTTACATACAATAAATATACCTTGGAGGGTTTCGTAGAATGTTGTATTAACAAAATATTCAACTTTAAAATATTGTTTAGTTTTTTGTTGTTACTGATCCCTGTACATCGGTTCATACATATTAGTTAACATACACTTGTCATTCTACATGAACAGTAGAACAAAGATAAATAGATCCCATGGAAATTCAAAAATTTACGTGGTAAATATAACCTCTACAAAAATATTGCTTCCATGTCAACATTTTCTGTATTAAAATATACATATACAATTAATTTAGAGCCTTATATTTTCAGTGTAGTTATTCAATTTTATGGCCGCAAAATTATGAAGCACTTCTGAATATGATCTAAATCTTTCTATCCAAATACATGTTTAGCACGAAAGGAAAACTTTTCAAGACAATCTTTTCAAATTACAATAACATCCGGACAAGGAAAATAAATGAGCAAAATTTTAAAAAATATTAAAAGAACAGTTAAGATTTTCTGGTCACAGGAAGGACTTGATTGAAGCAATGAAGGACATCAATTAAATTGAATTACCCGGGAAAATCGAGCTTAGGAGATTGCTATGCCTCCGTGCTAAATTCATGTAGGCATGTAGATCAAGTAATACTGTAGTTCACATAAGAGAAACAATAAATGAAATTTTAAAATGGCGTAACAAGAAATGATTTCGGATACTTTGTGCTGTATCCTAATTAGTGTTTTATACCGTCAATGAGCAGATGCAAAAATACTGGAATCACGCTAATCTTTTATCCTCCTTTGAAACAGGTAATGTATGCGCAGCTATGGTAAAAAAATTCTTCAACGTCTTTTCACACTCCTCAATATAAAACACATTGCGCAATTCTCTGCATATAGAGTCTGAATTCAGTAAACAATCTCTTCTCCAAGATACATGAAATTGTGACCTCGATATCTAAAAAATACATCCTCTTTTCATTATAAAAATTCAGAACTCTAATGCTATGGACTGCAATAAAGATCTTTCCAAAATTCAATGCAATATCCTTTTCGTTCAGTAAGATTTCCTCTCACTTTTTGTACAAATTTAAAATTTCAGGGAGAAGAAAAATATACTTCAAACCTGAAATACAAAAACATTTTTGCAGCAAAATTAATATAAATCCAGATGCTCTGACAAAACTCTTTTGTAACAAAGGTTGAGTTGGCATTTTAGCGTCAGAATAAACGCAAAGTCATGAAGCTTAATGTCGTAATTTATTGAAAGATATAAATCGCTTTATTCATTAGGTTTACAACAATGCATCATCGATCCCATTTATCTTTGGAACAATCGTTGTCAAAATGAAATGGTTATTACATACTTGCATCACAAGTTTATTATCGCAATCCTGTATAGCACTGGTTCTCATATTAGTAGACTGTGTGTATCCTTGCTTTAGGGTTGAACTATGCTCGAATCACAAATTCATTTCCTTCAAAAAGTGGTTTGTTTCCACGTTAACCGGTCGGGATGTGTGGCAAATATGAAAGCCATGTGACCTAAAGATTTAGTGGTTTTGGACCAATGTAAGGAGGGATGATAGTGAAAGCTTTTGCTATCACCATCATCCTGATATATACAGATTACCGTCCAAACGAATCAATTCTTGGCCCATCGTATCACCAACACCCACAGTGCCAGTGTTAGGAACATGTTCAGAATACAATGACAGAATACGATTTTTTTCCCTGTATATTGTCGAATGAATGCCGAATATAATTTTCAAATTTCATATTTGCACATCTGGTATTATAAACAATTTGTGGTGGAAAATAAAAGACGAATAAGAAACTAAAATTTTCGGAACATAATTAGTACTTCAATTTATTTGACATGTGTTTTACTAGGAATAGTGCCTGCTCATATTAAGCTATGAGAAGGTCATTTGAAAATTACTGATTCTTAAAGAAAACTGAAACTTACTGATTCTAATTTACTTATTTTTAAAGAAATGACTATTATATTGGAATAATAGAAATGTGATTGATAGTAACAATGGTGATGAAAACAATACACGTGATTGCTTGTCACAATGGAAATTGTGCAGCTAATACCACATTAATAGTGTCCTATATATGACAAAAGAAAACGTTAAAATGAAAAAAAATACAAACAATATAAACCAAACAATTGAATTTTTACTGAATTATATTTTTTAATGCAATTTTTTTCTTCTAAGTATGAAAAACTTGAATCAGAGACCCCTTAATTTACATTATCGCAATAGTACTAAATCCATAGAAAAGAAAGATATATTGGCACTATTCAGCGCGATTGCAAGATAGGATTGACAGAACAAGTAAAAAGACAGTAAATGGAACCAGTATTGTTCTTGAAATAAATTAAAGGTGGAAATATTTTCAAAGTAAACATATTTTCCTTTATTCCAAAGACCATACGCCGAACTAAAGCTATCGGTCATTAACAACAAAACTCTTCCCAAACATAGACGATGTTTAAATCTATGAATGCTTGTATACTTACAAATTATTTATCGTACAGTTACTTTAAATAAAGTAATTATAAACACAATTCAGCAGTTATAACTATGTAATACAATACAAGAAAAAGAAAACAAAAAAATACAATATTTTAGGAAAAAATGAATTCAGAAATATTCAGAAATAAACAAAAAATTAGAACAAAAAAATATTCCACAAAATTATAGTACTTATATTATTACAATAGAAATCTTATTATACAAAATAATGTCTTGGAAAAACAAATCCGAAATATTCATTTTTTGTAATCTCACATATGCACTATGTAAATCTTGTAAAATATCGAAATAATCAATGATAGAAATTAATCGTGAATTCTTAATAAGCAATATCAAACCCATGTAATTTAAAAAGTAAGTTTTTCACAAATTCCAGGTTTAGGCAATTTATACCAAAGGTTTTCGTCAGAATACTCGTCTCGACACAATTTGGCGGAATTGAATGTGACATGAGAACAGACGGTCAAACTCTAAGACGATGCTTCGGTAATCAAACAAAACAAATAAAAAATATTAATTCTTTGAACTCCCACACATACTCTAAAGAGCTCGTAAATACCGAGACAATAATTTGTACAACTGTTAAACTTAATTTTTTTCTAATTAATCTCAAACCCTTGTAATTCAATAATGTATACTATTCACAAGAGTCCGGTTTTGGCAAATTGTAGGAAATTTTCCCATCAGGAAGCTCGTCTCGGCACAATGTGACAGAAATGTATGAGAACAGATGGTAAAACTCTAAATTGTTCGGTGATTTTTCTATACAAATCCAAAATATTCATTCCTTGAACTCCCACACATACTCTATGAAGCTCGTAAATACCGAAATATACGATTGTAGAAAGTAAATTTAAATTTTAAGTAATCAATTTCAAATGCCTGTAAATTAATAGTGTACACTATTCACAAGAGTCCGGTTTTGACAAAAATTGTAGGAAATTTTTTCATCAGAAAGGTCGTCTTGTCACAATTTAACAGAATTGTATGTGACATACGAGAACAGAACGTCAAATTCCAAATACTTCGGTGATTTCTCTAAACAAATCCAAAATATTCATTCCTTGAACTCCCACACACTGTATAGAGCTCGTAAATACCGAATTGCAGAACAATTAAACGTAAATTTTTACTTATTAATCTCAAACCCTTGTAACTTAATAATGTATACTTTTTACAAAAGTCCGGTTTAGGCTTATTGTAGGAAATTTTTTCATGAGGAAGCTCGTCTTGGCACAATTTGGCAGATCTGTATGTGACAGATGAGAACAGATGGTCAAACTCTAAATCGTTCGTTGGGTGATTTCAATCTAAAATATACATTCTTTGTAATCTCACATACACACTCTATAAACCTTTTTAAACACTGAATTAATCAATTGTAGAAATTAAACGTAAATTCATACTAAACAATATCAAACCCCTGAAATTTAGAAATGTACAATTTTTACAAATGTCGGGTTTGTATAAATGATGTGGGAGCAACATTTCGGCAAAATAAAAATCCTAATACGCCTTATATGCGGGCATTGCATCCAAAGAGATAAATTACTACTGACTTAGTGAAGATGTTGAGAGCCAATAAATTCAAGTATTTTAGAATGATTTAATTGTCTCTTAACTCACCAGAAAATCTGATTACATCGTTAATCTCAATGAATACCTTCAACTTGGCCAAGAGTACCATCACATTTCCTGTAAAAGATCATATATTTCTTAAAAATAATCACCAGAATATTATACCATTATATAAATTTACATTGACATTAATATGCAGTATTTTGAGTGAAACATAAGGAACAATGCTTTTATTGCAAAGCTACAAAACCAGATTAGTACTGTTGAGACCCTTTATCACATATTACTCGACTCAAATGTTGAATTTTACGTTATTGATAAGGAATAAATGCAAAAAGGGAATAGGCGAAGGAAGAAGAAGAAGAAAGAGAAGAAAAAGGAAGAAAGATGAAGAAAAAAGGAAGATGAAGAAGAAGAAAGATGAAGAAGAGAGAGGAGAAGAAGAAGAAAAATGAAGAAGATAACAAGAAAAAGAAGATACAAACAGGCAATGAGAACCCAGAAACAAAGGAAAAGTTTGAATTTAACTAGACATACAATTTTAGTAAAAGAATTAATGCTTATGTACATAGGGGGAAAGTGTTTGATCAAAATAATTCACTCACAATATAACATGTGATCAAACTTTAATTTAAAATTATAGAAATCTATTTTTGACCAAAATTAGTTGATTCAATATTTGAACCATTGGTTACTTGTACATAATTTTTATTTTTATTATTACTATTATTATTTCCTGGAGTTCAAATTTAATAAAGGCGATTTTTATGTGTTCTACAACATACATTTTTAACTCTCTTTGTCTCCATTATATTACCAATAATTTCCATATAGTATGAAAAAAGAAGGAAAATTCTTGAATTAAAATTTTCATTATAACAGTGTAAACAACAAACCTCTTGGCATCTGATCTGGGACTAGAAAAGGTTCTGCATTTTCCAAGATCTGAGTGTCCAGCGGGTTGCGTTTCCTCTCTCGAAACTTGATAGTAATGGATTTTGTAGAAATCGAAATCAGTTTCCGCATGACTTGACTTTTATATAATTTATTTTACCTGTGATCAGTTTTGGAAGAAATCATGTATCAGAATACTGTAAAGCTTCTTGAATATTGTGAAACCTTCCATTAATACCGTGCCCGAAGTGGGCTGACAACCAAAGAGTATTTTACAACGAAATAGCATTTACAAAGATAATAATTTTTTGGTCATTGAAATTTTAATGTTTTACTTTCTTACACGCAGCCATATAGCATAATCATCGCAGATTCGTATTAAAATATTCAATGTACTTGCGTGACAGAGTTATGGGAGGAAACAGATTACGTGTTTAACAAGTATCTGAAGGAAAATTAACAACAAACATGTCAAAATGTAAATGTTTCACTCACCTTAAATGAAAAAGAACTTGCTGGGCATCGAGATCGTGCGTTGCGATGTCTTCGATCGTATGTTCTTGAAGAGTTCTCACGACAAAAGTATACTTTTAAGTTTTAAAACCCTCCCACCGAATAATTGCAAAAGGAAACTGAATAGTGACATTCAGATGAAGAAATTTAAATTCTGAATTATTCAATTACACAAAACAAATAACAGCTAAGTCAATAAAAAAATAAAAATTATAAAGTTGAAACTTTCCTAAAAAGTACTTTCTCTTATTCACTAACTATATCACAACTTGTAAACATATTCTTGGTCACAATCAGGATTGCGTGATAAATATTCTTTCTTAATAAGGATTTCAATATTTTCAACAATCATGGCAGTTGATGGCATGAATTTGTCCTTGGAGTGAGTTATGACTTCTTCTATAAGAGAATTATGGTTCATATTCTTCTTATTCTTCATAATGCGAAGAATCATGGCTTGGATACAGTGTTTGTTGTCACTCTCGTCTTTCTTCTTTTTTTTCATTTTCAGCTTTTCTTTCTTTAATACTGTATTAATTTCAAAAACTGTTTCTTTGTGTTTGTAGTCCATGTTCAGTGTTAATACAGTATCTGGAGTAACATCAGGAGTGTTACTACTGAGAAGTTTTGATGCCACTAAACTTTTGACATTTGAATTAAATCGCTCATCATCCAACAACAATGATTCCTGAATTTGTTTGCAGTTGAGTAGATAAGTATTTTCAAATTGCACCAAAATAGACATTTGATACTCATTCATTGTAATTGTATAGGTTTTCTTCAAGTAGTTCATTTGTAGTACACATCGACTCATGTCATGAACCCATGTTAATGTCCTCTTGTTTTTGTAATTAGTGCGAAAAAAATTTTCATACAAGACACTAAGGTTTTGCAGAACTGGAGGAACTACAAATGTTGATTGTGGTTCTGTTATAGGCCACGAGTCTGCTCGGAGAACACGAACTTCTACTTCTGTCCCAATCGCCGCGCCTTCGTTGTTTTTAAAAGTATTAAATTTTTCCTTCAGATTTGGATAACACCTATATTCATCCAACATATTTCTAAAATTGACTATGGAATCAAAATTCCGGGGACTTTTATATTCTAGTCTTTTAAGCACATTCATTTCTTCCTCAATCGATCGAACATGCCCATTGAGCAATCGTTTTGCCAAGGAGTTTGCATAATACTCAAAAAATTGTGTCTTATCTTCGAGAAAATATACTGCATGAACTGAATACTTCAAACACTCTTCTATATTTACCAGATCATCTTGACAACGATTGTCCAATTTTGCATTAATATAATCGGCAAAAATTTGGGGTAAACCCGTTTGATTGTTGGGATTTTTCCTGCAACAAACAATGCTAGCTATAACTCCCTTTAACGGTTCTAGAAAATCCACATCTCCTTGGAATACTAAATGAATGAAAAAGATCTTATCTCTTTCAAAATCATGAGCGAATTTCATGATCTGGTCCCAGATATCCTCATCAGCAAAATTAGAGACCGTGTTTATACCCTGTTCTTTGATAAAGTTTATCACTTCATTTACCAGAGCAGCCTTCCCTCGTGGCACAAACAATAATAAAACATACGCTTTATTGAGATCGTCCCACATTTTATTTCTAAGGAAAAACTGGAAACCCATTACGAGAAAATCGAGGTGATCCACAATTAACCGTTCCGCACCCAACTCTCTGAATTTAACAATCGTACTGGAATGAAGGAATCTATGGGCCGTGGCTACTTCTTGTTGCAGATAGGTGTCTACCATCTTCAAGTACATAGAAACATCACAATTCCGTAAAAGTTCTCTCGCTTCATTCTCAAAGGTTTGACTCGCGGCGCGAAGAATAGGAACCTCAAACAAGTTTTTATATGTGGCGTACCTTGACACATCGTTGAATTTATCGACCTTAATGTAGACGTCAATTAGTCTCTGAGCTTTAGATATTTTGTCTGAATCACCCCTTTTCATGTCAACAATACTATATAAACAATAGTTCACTAATTCGTCGCCCAGAGGTGCAATTACTAAGTTTTTCCATAAATGTAATCCGATTGCTTCTATTTGTGATAGAGGGGATATCCGATATTCCAACCTGTTTATGCTTTGTTCCCGAATCGTTAACGCGTCATACATCATGAAGATACTCTTAAATTCGTTTAACACTGACCGGAAATTCAACCAACCCTCGAGAAATTGGTAAACCATCTGTCCTCGCAAGTCACAAACAATTCTGCCTAGTTGTGCCTCGAGATGATTTTGAAGAAGTTCCTTTACACCCTCAACAAGATTTTCTATATCGACTCTTGATGTATTGCAGATCGCATTGATTCCTTTAACCACTAGATCATGATTCACCCATGAAACTTCGCGACAATTTAAAATATCCTCGAGAATTGGCCTAATCTTTGGCCACGTTCTACGAAAAACCGTTTTGCCATTAAAGCGATAGGGAAACATAATTTCGTCTTCATGATCAAATTGCATGATGATCGAAAAAGGATTCGGACACTGGCTAACACACACTTACTCACTCACTCACTCACTCACTCACTAGCGACTGCCGAGCGCGGCTGCGCGACTGACCGTGATGGTTACAGTACTGATTCTCTATGCGGTGACAGTGGGGGAGTATGAGAAATTCCAGAGTCAAACGAAATTTGCAATCTCTATATTATGAATGCGATTAGTTAAGATGATGCTCTCAGTTTTTAAGAAGAGAAAATATTCCATAGCAAAAAGAGTTTTTTGGCTTTATCAATCATTAAAATTCAATTGCACATTAAAAATATATATTTTTTGTGATTAATAAAAACATATTTACTTAACTTAAAGCTGGGGCCAATCTCATAATTTTTTTTTATGATTGAAAATTTATTTGCAATTTATTCATAATTTTAAAAAAGCAATATGAAAATTTTTTAATATGAGAAATTGTTCATAGTGTATGATACTTCGTCTAATAGTTACTCACAATTAGTTGTATTACAATTATACTTGTCTCTAACACAAAAAAACAATACAATAAAACATTTTAAAAAATTGTTGCATCCTTTTGTATTTTCTTAAAGATGTAATTAGAGATGCCAGACAAGATGATTCCATTTTTAGCTTGGGAACTTTTCACTATTGTCTAGTAAATTAAGGACTGGTACATTTTGGGGTTTTCTTGACTCATCTGGCATTTCTAGAACTGCCAAATTTCTTTCTTATGCAAGATATATGTTGACCATTGTGAAGGGTTTTACACTTGACAAACCATGGTACATTGAAATCATTTGAAGCATCTTTGATAGAAATAGTTGGAAAATGTTTGTACTCGATTGTGGCATTGCTTCTCACAAATGGATTGGGAAGCATAACAGGTTTATGGTGGGTATTTGAAACAATTAATTTGATATTGAATGTGCTGCTTGGCCCCACAGCTTCCTATAAGCACAGATCTAACAG
Organism: Laupala kohalensis; assembly: GCA_002313205.1. NCBI lineage: Eukaryota > Metazoa > Arthropoda > Insecta > Orthoptera > Trigonidiidae > Laupala > Laupala kohalensis. The sequence goes on from NNCF01126986.1 coordinate 56,788, forward strand.
TGCCTCATCAATAACCGCAAAGTATAGGAGTGGATTGTTGGGATAAGATGTAAATCTCGCCCCTAGAACTCTTGTATACTTTTATTTAGGGACTTAAATATTATAAAACTTCCTTGCATTTATATTAATGAAATGGTTGTGTTTGTTGAGACTTTATTAATAAAGTTCCACCCTTGCTACATAAGAAATTGTCTTGTCCACGTATACAATACTTCCAATAGGGATAGTTCTCAACATCCTAGCTTTAAACCACTCTTTGCCAAAAAGAGTTACATCTATCAGGAATCATTCTGAATAATTCCCTTTCCAAAGATTTGAAAGATATCATTAAATTGAATCATATCAAATCTGCAGTTAACAGATATCTACTGCTTCATTGATTCTTCAATATAAAAAACTTATTGATTTCAATAAATATGAATTATAAGTTTCAATTTCCCATCAATTATTTTTCTCTAATAATTCTATTTCACATTTAATATGACAATTTTAAAGATTTGAAAATATTTTATATTTGTTAAATAACTATTCTGTATTTTATTAAAAATAAATTTTATAAATTTGTTGATATTCTGCAGATATTCTTACAAGAAGCAAATTATTTTAATTCTTTCTTTTTTCTATTTTTTTGGGTGTGTGTGGAAGGCACCTGCAATTGTTTTGCCTTGGGGCACAGAAATAAAATATCTGCCTCTGCAGTAGGGCCCTTAATCGGAATTGATGGAATATTCCCTTGCTTGCTTCCAGAGAGTAAATCAGTTTATTGTCCTCTACATGGTCATATGCAGTTTGTAACTTCATTCTGAACAATAAATTTATTTTTGTTATAAAAGTTTTTTGTGGATAATACGAGCTTAAAGAATATCTTTTCTTAGATAATGTGGAATTGAAGAAAAAATATCAGGTTGAGTGATTTACATTAAAATAACTAATCTGAAAAGATGAGATACAGAATTGAAAGATTTGTATTAATATTATTGATGGTACTAACTCCCATGAATTTTTGTGTTGATCATTCTCATAATTTCTGAGGTAAATATATTCTTGTTATATAGGGTTCAAAAGTGAAAATTTGATGTCCAATTTAACAGAAAAAGGTTTCATTTTTAATTTCTTTTACCTCATAAAATATGTACATCAAAACTCAAATATTTAAGTTACATTTATATGAATTTAAGATGTAAAATATCCTTACCTAAAATAGGAGGGAAATTTCTTCAATCTATCCTCACATGAGGGACTCACATGAACACATTTAAGGGACATTCGCAGACAATTATTATTATTTTTTAAATTATTATTTCATTAACTTCATGCTCAGAGATAAATATAATATTTTTGCAACATCTTGATATACTTCTGACTAACAATTTTTCTTGGCACAGGCCTGTTTTATTTACCTTTAAGAAATAAAACTAGGGTAGTTATAGTCAAACCAAGAAATAATTATTATTGAAATATGGATTGAGTGATGTCATGCACACTCTCCACTTCCAATATTTTTGAGACTTCAAATTTTGGTCAGATTGATAAATCTGCAGTAGCTGTGCATTTCTAGATTGAAAAACATGATATTAACAATGAGGTAGTTTTATTGAAATATGTTACCAGTCATTTTGAACTTCTGGCTTGGTAAAGTACATTTATTCACCTCTTTAAGCATAAATTATTTAATTTTGACATTCCATTAGAAAACAGTTTAATTTCAAAATGCATACATCCACTGGCCAATGCAGTGCAGAATCAGTTGACAGAAGCTGAGGATGAGAGCAACAATTCCTGAAACTAGTCTGAAGATAATTTTAAGTGGAGAGTGTGGCCGACATCTTTTAACATATATTTGAAGTGTAGTGATTCCACTATAAGTTACCAAGGTATTTTACTTAATTATTATTATCCTACTGACTTATGACTCAATATATATTTTACGTAAAAATTATCAACCAAGTGAAAGTGTCGACAAGCTAGGAATTGAACCTGGGAATCAAGCATTGATCGCAGGGATGTTATCCATGACACCACCCATAAACCTTCCATAACTGTACATCATTTCTAGCCATACCTATCCACAGAACACCTGAGACACATCCCCTAAATCACATGTTTTCTTAACTTAGAGGTACACGGAAGAAAAATATGCTAATATTTTATGCTTGAACTGATATAACTAATTTGAACTAAAATACTATTCAAAAATGTGCAAAAATTACTATAATATGTATGGATAACCAAACACTTCACTTCAGCTTGGTTGTGATAACAAGGAAATGGAATAGTGCTACTCTCACTCTCACTCTCATCACCACGTAGAATGTCTTGACCCTTTTATGGGTTATGACAAGACATCTTTAACGAATTATTATCTTAAAATCCTGGAATATTGCCTATTTAATTGTAAGTGATATGAAACACAAGGTCGAAATACTCCCACCACGATGATACATTTAAAAAAAAGTTAGCTCCTTCTTTTTGAAAATGGGAATTATTTCATTTGATGCCTCAGTATTTTGCTGATTTTATGAGCTTTTTGCTGACACACCGTATTAAACAACAATGAGTTTCTCTGCAGGCACAATCTGAATGTGCCAAAACTGTGCACTTGTAGGAATAGAAACTCAATCCAGATTAATGGTGATCTTAAAAATAAGTTTTTATTTCTTTTAATTTATCACTAAACCTATGTGACAGAATGAAACTAATCCTCATGACATTGTTTAATATTATTTTGTTTACATTTCATTTATAATAAATTTATTTGTATTATGTAAAAGATTGTTTTGCTTGTCCACTACTGCCCTCAAATTAATACTAAAAAAAAAAAAATTATTTGAACTATTGAAGTACATTTACAATTCTAAGTAACTAAAATAAGTGTGTCCGTGATTAGCTGGGAAGGCAGGGGATGTTGTTGGTCCCAACTTCTTGGTGAAAAAATAAATTTTAAAACCTTTCTGAAATGAGAATTTAGAAAAAAAATTATAATAACCTTGTTATCTAAACACATAATTACATTCTCTTTAATATGTAATGGTTAACTTTTGTACAGTGCCTTGACAGTTAGAGCAGACTCATAATAGCACTCTAAGAAAGGGTAGCATGAGTATAAGCAGCAGTTTAAATTTAGTCTAAATAAATTAAAGTTTCATTTTAAAGTTTAAAGTATACTCTTAAAGGTTTTAGAAATATTAGTGACACTTTTCTTTCATTTGGTTTGTGGAAATCATTTTTTCTTCCCAACTACCATTCAGCCTTTACTTCATTTCACCATACAATTCACTCCAACACCTGACATCTTGCCAAAATTCCTTGTGCAAAAATCATTCTAGCAAATGCTAGAATGATAAAAATTTTGAAGATTCTCTAAATCAGTTTGTAAATGTGTATGATTTCTTCTTTGTTTTTGTGTCAGTTGCTAACTTCCAGGTCTCATATGACTGCATTCATTGTTGCAGTCATAAATACATGGATTCAAAATTTAAAGTAGTGTCAATCTCGGAAGCTTGTAATTTAATTTATTATGGATATCTTTTCATTATTCCTGAAGAACCCTAAACTTTTGGCACTTTGGAAATTAGTTATTACTTAATCTAAACCAAAGTACCACTTGGTTAAGTCATCAATAACTGATTCATCCCATGCTTGTTAGGTCAATATTAACATAATGCCGAATATTGTTTTGCATGATGAGTAATAAATTATTCACAAGTAGAGAGTTTGCTATAATTTCATGAAATTGGGTTATTGCTCAGTGATGATTACAATAATAGTTGTTAATAAGTTATTTTAAAGATAATGATAAATTTTTTTAAATTGATAAATATGTTAAGTATTACAAAGTATAATTACTGATATATTTCACCATTTGTAGGAAACTTTTTCTACTCTGTGGCAAATTTTTCCTGTTTTTTTTTGAAAAAGTAAATTTTTAAGCAAAAAATTGACAGCTGTGAACTGGCGTATGACAGCCTTTTAATTTGGAAGTCCTGAACCTATTTCTCTGAGGGGTGGTGTTTTGGCTACCATTAATAGTTGGAAAATACACAGAAGAGTGTCCTTTACTTCAAACTTGTAATAAAAAAAATAATTATATGGAACTGAAAAAAATGGTACTAGAATTCTGTGTGTCCTAACATGTATTCCAGTAACTCAGACCTCTTGAGGATGCAAATGGAATATTTTTATTGTTTTCCAAAGGAACAGTGATTCACTGAACATTTCTGAACTTCTGTTGTTTAGAAGATAAAATGCTACAACTGCTCTGAAATTGAAAAAATTACCCTGATTATTATTCTAAAGTTCTTACACATGTGGTAATGCTACAGATTACAACAGAAGTGTGGTTGTGATTTAAAAGTTTTATGAGTCTGAAATAAATTTACAAAACAAAATTTGAATAAATTGTTTATGTATGAAAGAAAAATGATGAAGTGAAAAAATAAATTCTCTCTGTCAGGCGAGAATAAAAGAAACAGGTAAAAAAGAATCACCAAAGAAAACAGGCCCTGAAGACTCTTCATATATTCAGAATTTGGTGCCGGATGCAAATTGTTACTATTTATGTCCTATAATATTCATAATAATACTTTTAAAACTCTTCAAATAGAATTATTTTCATAATACATTTATTTAAAATTATTGCAGAAAATTATTGTATTTGAAGAATAATTAAAAACTGACAAACCTTACTTCAGTTAGTAATTTGCAGAACTAATATTTTTTTGGAGTAAAAGAGATGTGAAAATGGTTTTTTCATTGCTTATAAGTATAATAGAGTGAGAGATGAGTTTGTATTAGATTTTATTAAGATAGATTGGATCATTTGGGTGAAAAAAATTGATTGTTTAAAACAATATGTCCACATAAACTACACAATCCTAAACATAATAGTTATGTGTTCATGGGCAAGAGCATATTTCAAGCTACAAATGGGTGACATGGTCAATACTGCTCACTGAGGAGCTGTAAATGAGAAAATGTTTGTGATATCGGCACATTGTGAGAGTTTTGAAGTGTCTGGTCTCTTATCATTACTGTGAGTATACACTGGGTCGTTAAACCTGTTGATGCATTGAGGAATAATATTACCATCATTTATTATGTGACCTCAGAGGTCCTCTCCTACTTCAAATTACAGAAGTAGAAATAGCAACAATTTTTTTGATTTTTGTTGACAGCTGTACTTATTTACATTTTTATAATTAATCACTTTCATATGTTTTATAAAAATGATACTAATTTTGTTTGCAGTTACGGCACATAGTCAGTAGTGTGTGTTTTTGACACTGTTCTTACTCTTTCACATTCTCTCAATATTTTCTTATGTAGATGAAAGAAGACCATGGAAAGCAAGAATGATTAAAAGAAATCTTATTGCATTTCATTACTTTATTAATATTCATATTTTTGAGAAAATATTTTTTTAACTTATTTTTACATCTCATCAGAATATCTTCACAATGTAGATTCAGTATTTATGCAACTGAAAGGTGACATTTGATAACTCTTCCACTATTATTTTTAAGATTAAATGATGACTTAAACAAGCCATGCCAACCTATATAATGAGTGGTAATTGTGAAGAAAATTGGAGGTTTAGCTTCATTCATTCTAAACAGTAATACATTATTATAGATTGAAGAGATGTACAGTGTTCAGACTGGGAAGGTTCTTGTCCGTGGATATGTGCCCATTTAGAAACAATTTCTTTGTTACATAGTATGGAATTAAAAATATTTATATATTCATTGTAGTATTTGTAAATGGGAAATGTAGCATTCTATTGAAACTTAGCAGTTAGGAGGTGAGTGGTAGGGCTATTGTTAGAAGGTGGGCCAGTTAGCAGGGTTCACCAACAACTTGGTCCACATGGAGGTGTTGGTAGGAGTAGTTAGAAATAGTGAGAGTTAATGATACTAGGAGTAGTAGGAGGTGAGTTGGAGAAGGAGGGATCTCATTTCAATTGCCAGAGCTATATGAACTAGGACTTAGGAGTGAAGAGCAACAAATTTTTTCTGTCCCTACCAGGAATTGAACCTGGAGTGACTCAGTGGCTGGCAAGCATGCTAGCCTCTCAGCTACCAGAGGGGTCCATGTGGAATGTTTGAATACTCTCTGTATTAATGTTAGTCAGCTGATAAAAAAGCATTCTTGAAGTTATATTTAGGATATGGTTTGTTCAAGTGATTGTCCCAGTCCAGCAAAAAATGAGAGAGAGATCCTTCTCTGAATCCATAGTATAGTCATAAAAATCCGTAGTACAGTAAACTACAAAAGCTGAACTACAGGTACATTAGCATAAAAACATGAAATTTTTCAATGAAATGACAGACAAGAGATGAATATATAACTAATCCTGAAATATTTAGCCAGTGTTTGAATTTCTGGTAAAGTCCTCCATCAAAAAAACAACAACCGATGATTGGTATTCGTATCTGAGACAGTTTTGGGTAAACAGGTTGGGAATTCATGGTGCAAGAACATATAATATGATGTTCTGTGTGTATCATGAAGTAATAGTCCATAATGGTACAAATTCAGTTTGCACAGTTTTATTGAACATTGTAACAGAATGTGTGCCTGAGAAAATAGAAGAAAAAGGACTATTTTTAGACGGAGTTGCTGACTAAATTAAGAATATCATAATGAAGTACAAAATAAATTAAGCAATTCTTTCCAATGCAAGGTTACTCTTTCAATGCTTGTGACAGGAGACTTTTGGATAGAAAGAAGAGTCATAAGGAAAGTTTATTGAACCTATAATGTGATACAGTTCTATAAAATATTATGAAGAAATGGTAACTTGGCTAAACAGTGATGGTGAACAACCTACAGATGTATTAACAGAGCTGCAGTAGATTTTCAACAACTTATTGTTTTAAGAAATGGTTGCACGCAGTTCAATGGGCAAACACCTTAATCTATCTTCATTCTGGCTTAATTAAAAGTTTTAATGTTCTGAGCAGACTGTCTAGCATCATAGGTGAAAAAAAACTGACATTAACTCCTCTTTTCCAGATTTCCGTGAACTCAATGGAGCAAATTGATTGCATGGGAGGTTCAAGTGGCTCTGAAGCAAAAATTACTGATGAAATTAGTAATGAAATTTTAAATACAACAAGAAATGAATATGGAACTAAAAATGCAGAAGAGACGAGGGTAATGTGTATTTTTATTAGTTTTGCTATAGTGTCTCTTCCTTCTATACGTCATTATCTGATCAGATTTTGTAGCTTTTGTATTGTCAACGTTCTTTCCCATAGCTCCAAGAAATTTACTCACAAATTTTTGTAGGAGCAACTGCTTTCATGAGAATTTAGGTAACAATGTCATGACACTGACTGATGAGGAACATGGCAAACAGTTCATTGAAGAGCTGTTAGAAATCATGTTATTTCCTAATCAGTTCACTGTGTATTGTGGCACTGGAAAACTCAGTAATGCCTAAATGGGCAAACTCATGAAAATCCACTCCGCACAATGTCTTCCAATACCTTGTCCACTGCAAGATAAAAATGAGGTTGCCGGAATTCTACCCGGAATCTTACCCCCCACCCTAGTGAATCTGACGTATTTTTACGTCACATCAAGTTAGATTCCTGGGAGGTAAGATTCCGGGGTTGGACATCTCGCTGAAGACTAAATTCATAGACTTCCATGTTTACTATTAACCGGTTAATACAAAAATGACTATACCAAGGGCGTATACAGAATGGGGCAAGATGCGGTAATTGCCCCACCTTAAGAGTTAGGACAGACACTCAATTTTCCATACAGAACATTTAGTAAAAGAAGTAGTTGAAAATGTTGCAACTAATCCTCACAAAATATTGTGTACAAATTGATCCTTTTAAATAATAAATGTTTTTAATGATAGTGTGAATTTTTGTGTGGCATTCAATTCTCTTTCACATAGATTGAATTCAGCTTCCCCATCTTACATTTTGAGCCGGATTCGCCCTTGGACTAAACACTATATGTATTAGTACATATGTACACCACAGAATCATACCCACCGGAACATCTAAGGTGAAGTGTACGGGTCGCAATCTTACGGATCGGAATGTTACCCCTCAGAATGTTACCCCCCCCCAAAAAAAACAACATCTGAGGCGAAGTACGAGCCGAAATCGTACCCCCGGAACCTTACCCCCTCCAAGACATCTGGGGCAAAGTGTACAGTTGTCTCTCGGGAGGACGGTTGCGAAGCTGCCGGTCTTAGCCGAGCTCCAGGTCGGAAACCTTCGCTCCAATATTCAGTAGCGCAGTTGGCACGAAACATTTTAAATCTCGAAGATGAAACTTAATGTAATGAAGTAACATAGGGATAGTGCCAGATATACGTTTAAGGGGCTAGGATTTTTTTTTTAAATTGAAGCTTTTAAATTAATTTTAAAATAATTTTTGTCAAGAAACAAATCATTCTTTTGGAACTACGTTAATGTTCCTAATGTTCTGATTAATTATGAACTAAGTAATGCTACACTTATATTCTGACTTTACGATGAATGTATTAATTATATTAGATCCACACCCAGTTAAAAGAAACTGGGAAAGTTTTCTTTTCTTTTTTTTCAAGTTCTCCTGGAGGCCTCAACCACATTTACAGAAAATAACTAGATGAATATAAATTACTTTATTTTACTGTATTACATTATTAAAATAATATAATTTTGTAATATTGCTATTTCATGTTAAATCATGAATACGTTTTAAGGGAAAACTCCTGCAACAAAAATGTAATTATTTATTCAGAATTTTGACAATCCGTTTTAAACTTGTTATAAGAGCAATTCTTTAAAATATTCAAAAGTTTATTTTGTGATATAATTCAATAATTAACAGGTTCTTCACCAGTTAAATGTCGCCCTAGTGTTTTTCTTACTTTCTAGCTCATTCCACCATATTTTGTATATTTTTTTCACTCACGAACAATTTTGAACGTTGCTGAGCAGATTATATAAAGTGACAGTATATTCAATAAAATAAATGCATTTGTAGCTTATTGTAGATTAATGTGTGGTATTCATAATAATTCTAGTATCCCAAATAATATACAAAATATAACATAAAACATAATATTGCATAAAACCTGCATGGCATAAAACATACAAAAAGGAAGGAAGCTATCCAAAATCAATTCATATTGAGGATAGTGAAGTTACTGAAAACCTACTTGGATAGTGCGAAGGAAGTAAGCGACATTAACACCTGGCCGATGAGTCCGAGGCTTGGCTTCGCGTATTGGAAACCAGCTATCACTAGGGTAGGGGGTTAGCCATTCACCAGGTTACTAGGGCCCGGTTAGTCAGTTATGTACACAGGTGGTCGTACACTCTGTCCGGGTGTCACATGAGACTTCAAGCAAATTTGTTGTCTCGGACGTGGGGTTGGATTTCTGACACCCTCATTATTATTATTATTATTACCACAACTACTACTACTATTTTGTAGTCGAATTTTGTTTTCTCAGCAAACGCTGATTGATAAAATGGCACGGGTATAGAGGCCTAGTGTCCATTTTTCTTTAAAATTTTCTAGAGATAAAAACTTTCTAACTATATGGGATGTTGCAATAGTGATGGCTTTTTGCAGAAATGTGTAAATATGCTTGGGTAAATTAAATGTTTTTAAACTGGAATGTATGTTTTTTTTTAATTACTCCTGTTGCAGAGATTACTATTGGGACAATATGTACTTGTTTCATCTTCCGGATTCTATGAACTTCCTGAGAGAGGGGGATGTATTTTGAAATTTTCTTAGCTATTGTCTTCGGTAGGTTATTTGTGTTTGGTACTGTAATGTCAATGAGGAATGTGGTCTTACTACTGTGGTCAATTAACGTTATATCTGGATGGTTGTGGTGGATGGATTTGTCTTTGAGGATGACTCGATCAAAATATAATTTATGAGTTTTGTTCTCTAACTCTGTCTCTGGTTTATACTTGTAATATAGGGGTTTGTCTTGTGTGAAATTATATTTATCCGCAATTTTTTCATAAATGATTTTTGTCACCAAGTTGTGACATCATGAACCCAGCCACAAATGTGTTGCCTTTTGATCAATGTTGATATTTTCCAGGTTGTTGGCATGAGTCCCATGCAGCGTATTTTGATCTCCAGTTTGTTTCTATCACTACGGATTTACATTGAAGGTTATAACTGGGATCTGATAAATGTAAAGGTGTTGCATTCGTATCAGCTTTACAGATGACTCTAAACATATTATGTGATTTTTGCTTTTCATAGAAATACAGCCTCAAACTATTAATTTGTTTGTTGTGGAGACGTGGTACGCCAATTATCCCTAATCCTCCACACGTTGTAGGAAGGGTGATCCGTTCTATTGTTGCTTTGGGATGTCACATGTGATTGTCTGTTAGCTGGGTTCTGATTAACCGTGATATTTCTTCCAATTCTGTATTTGACTATTTTATTAGACCGAAGGAAAAGGATGGTAATGGCATTGCAAACGTATTGATGGCTTTCACATTGTTTTTGCTGTAGAAGTGAGTTCTGAGAAAATTTTTGAATCTCTGGCATAGCTTCTGCATTAATATATTTTTGACCGCAGAGTGATCAATTTCTTTTAGCTGTGGTATTCCAAGATATTTGAACCGGTTCGATTCATCCTGATATTCAATTATGTCACAGGAGGTTACACTACATCCTTCAGAGGAAGTGATTTTACCTTGTTCAAGATGAATGGACTTGCACTTATCAAAACTAATTTCATTGATGAATCGAGAGGTAATATAAAGGATTTTGTGAAGTTCGACACTTGACTTGGCATATTTTTAAGCCATTTTAAGTAAATGGTTGATCGTGAAATTATCCTTTGTTTTTGTTGTGGTCTTGTATCCATTTTACATGTTGTGAATTCCTTTCTCAGTGGATTCTGTGTCATATAGAACCATTGTGTACTCAATGATGCCTTGGTTAATTTGGATGTATCTTGAAATAACAGTTGTATTATCAGCAGAAAGGCGTAGTACATGTCTCCATTTCTTTATCATATGGCGAAGGAAATTTAATACATTTGGATCTATTTTATATATGCCTAAAATATGCTGCAGGTATGATGAGTGTGGTATAGAGTTAAACGCCTTTCTGTAATCAATATAAGACATGCTTATGTTTCCCTTTTTGCTATTGGTTGTGACTCCATAATTGTATCTATTATAAGTTGATCCTTGCATCCCTTTGATGACCTGTAGCATCAAAGCTGGGTTACGCCGTTCCGCACGGTCACTAGCTCTGTGCCCTGGGTGAGTGTATAATATTTAGCAGTTTAAATGGACCACGCAGACGTAGAATACACTTTTTGTAAACTGAAATTAAAGATTTGATAATGATAAAGCACATAGGAGGACACCAAAAGCACTGCAGATACTCAAATACATCAGTTTCTGTCTACAATGCAATTAAATTTATATAACATTTCCACGATATTTTTGTCATTGTATGCTGCAGATGGAGAAACGTATATGAGAAATTATGTGCAATAGTTTTGCACCACTAGTTTAATTTTCTTGATCTCTTGCTGTGATAGAAGTGTGTATTGACTGCTGCTCTCCTACTGTTCACAAGATTTTGTTAAGATATTATACCAACCAATTCTGGGTACATTTCGAGAAATTTTGTGTGAATTTTATTTCGGTGATATTTAAGGACTGTTTCTGCTTTTGTATCTTTCATACAACAACGAATGATATCTTTGTTCATTTGTGCTGTCCATTTGATTCGTCGTACGAGACTTGCTGCTTGATCCGGCAAAACACGTTCAGCAGGAGAAGTTTGATGTTGTCTGGATCTTCTCTGTTCAGCGGTATGTCGCTATTCGGGTATTTTGACCAGGCTCAGCTCCTGATCATCACCGGCTTGCATAATGTCACCCCCAGCGGTGGCTCCAGAGGTGCCCTTGCGCTCCCAGGGCAGAGGTTCAAGTTCCGAGGCCTTACGACTCCTTGTTATCATTCTCCATAATATATGGGTAGTGCCATTACCCTATTATCCACCACCAGTTTCTTCTGACGTCCGTATCCCGCGGGGCTGATGACATACTCTGACGTAGGGTTGGAATTCGGGAGACGAGTCTATTCTAAGGCATAGATAGGATTGGTGAAGGATGGGTAAAGACCGGATTGGTCAGATAGGTTGTTGTAAGATACCTTCGTCTGACTCCTCCGCCGGGATCTGTCCGGATAGGGTGACCCTGCCAGTGGCTATGCTACCGCCGGCATAGCTCCTAGCTTCATTGGAGCACGCAAACCCCCACCGCCCGCACGGACAGTGCTTTGTTAAGAAGGTATCCCCTAGGGGATTATTATTGTTATTGTTGTCCTTGGATAAATCTATGAATACCTCCAGGTCAGAACCAGCTTCTTAAAGAGATAATTCACCGTGAGCGTGCTCTTACAACACGTTGCGCATTAGCGGATCCTCGTTTTGCTACATCCTGGATGTCCCATTCATTAGCATTTCCAGGGAGCTTCTTTCAATTACTACCAAGACTGCATTGTAAAATACCCAATGCGTCAACTATGATAGCTACCACTTCTGTCTTCGCACCCCATATTCGGCTGATTTCAATAGATAGGCATATTTCAGTTGATTGCAGTAATATTCTCATCACAAGGAATAGCTACATCGATGAGCATGCAGATCTTCTTTGATCTGTCTCTGTCAACAATGTCTGGTCTGGTTGATCATACAAGACCGTGTGGTTTCCTATGTTAGTAACAGGGTTTTGAGTGTGGTTGTACCATTTTCTGCAAAATACTGACCAATTTAGATATTTGGATATTTGCCAGTGTAAGAAAGTGCATACCTCATTGTGCCTTTTGAGGTACTCATGTTTTGCCAAAGTATGACACCCCGAAACAATGTGGTCTATGGCCTCAGACTGGTTCTGACAGAGCTCACATTTGTCATTTTCATTTATTTTCAAAATTGCCCTTTTCCATGTACCTTGCTCATAGGACTTGACCTAGAGCTGCAGTTGTCACGGAGTGACATTTTTGCTATCCCTTTTACTTTTGATTCATATGTAGACACCTCGGCGGGGCGTCCGGTTCTCATTGACTACTGGCCTCTATAGGTCAGGGTCGCCTACCGCTGCGGTCCAGTCCAACATAGTCCATCCCAAGTCATGTATTTTACATCTTTATTGACAGCTTACCGACGTTGCCGAGTTAATGGGTGTAAGTGACCGGTCATGGCGGATGCCTTCAGCGTCGACTGTTCGACATGACGAATCCGTTATGTGGTATTTCGTCCTGTTTGACATTGAAGCTTCTAGGAGCCTCTAGAAGTGACCGGGATGTTTCTTGAGTTCTGTTTAAACTGTTCTTTGTTATATTTTCTTAGTGTACAATCACTAAACTGTTTAATTCCTTATTAAATGTTTGAGTATATTAAACGCAAAGTATAACCATTTAATTAACCATAAAAATTGGAGGTTATTAATCATTTCTGAGAATCATATTAAGAATTCAGAAAATTTTATATTTATTCAGTTTAATGCAATGTTTCAGTAAAAATCCAACGTCGTATCCAAGTAGGGAAATCCTGGTCGAAATGCAACATCGTTAACAGGATAAATATTGCATTTAGCAGATTTTTGGGAGTCGACAATAACTGCTGCAAAAAAATTCTTCCCGAAAAATACAGATATTTTTTTCTTTCTTTTACATTTACATTGATATTACTTTTCAAAATAGCTATGGAGACCTTTGGGGCAAAGGACACTGCTGACGGGTGTCTTATTGAGGACTCTTCTACGAATTAGGCAGTGCGGAAGTGCGCGTGAGGCCCGTGATTCCCGCTTGCAAAAAAAATTTCAAACTACGATCGTGATCAGTAACAAGTTCCCGACTGTCTCAAAAAGGTTTACAGGAATGGCATGAACTTATGGTAGTAAAATACATTTGCTATCTATGAGTGAAGTACGGTTACTCAATTCTTTATCAGTAATACGAAAATATAATAAATTGAACCCATGCTTTCGAAAACTAAGTTCGTTCTCGTATGGACTTAGAACTGAAATATTTATAGGTGTTGAATTAAAGAGCAAAGTTAAAATTATTTTAACTCGTTCATCTCGCAAGGAAAAAGAAAGAAGACACTTTGCATTCACGATTTATACTAAGTGTTTCGTCTAAGTTCATTTTTGGGCTCTAATGACCTCGATGTTGACGAGCCCTAAAGCCCCACAAAAAAAAGTTCATTTTCACTTCAAATCATAAAACGTAGAAAAAAGGTGCATTTTGACAAAATCAATTGTCATTGGAAGAAGTCAGAATTATCTAATTGGTTTATTATTAATAATGATAATTTAATGCATTGAAAATAACTGATTATTTAAGATAATAATATTGAAAATAATATTCAATGTGAATAATGGTTGTTGAGCTTTAAATATTGAACTTTTGAAATATGATATTCATTTATAAGTTGTTAATAAACAATAATAAAAGGAAAATAATGCCAGAAAATTATCAAACAAACAGAAATTTATTTATAATAACAGACACAAATGAATTTAAATGAAAAATAGAACTTGGTAATTGTGGTGCTTTAGCAACATTATCAAAGCATGATAAATTAAAAGTCGTTTCTATGTTGCTCATTTTTTTTATTATTGGTATTAGAAAGCTTTTCCGGCTGCATAGCAACCATCGTCAGTAACATACACTGGAAATTATAAATGTACATAAGATGACAATAATAAAATAATAAAATAAAAAAAAAATAAAAAATTATAAAATAAAAAATTATAAAATAAAAAATATAAAAAATAGATACATAATATGAAATTACATAATATTTGGGTGAAACAGTATCGAAAGAAATGTATTTTGGTTGTTGTTGAAATAAAGAAAGGAAAGAACAATGAAAAATGAATAAAAGAAAAGAAAGAAAACAATTACAGAGTGAGCAAGCCGACAAAATTACGTACCTGAGTGTTGAGGAATATTTTTGGCGAATGCGCAGAGCACGCCGA